>VYXF01010454.1:362331-393820 GCA_013397295.1 Polioptila caerulea
GAAAGGAAAGGAAAGGAAAGGAAAGGAAAGGAAAGGAAAGGAAAGGAAAATAAAAAAGGCCTACTGCATAATATGGAGGCAACTGTTTTGTTGCAGTTCCCTACTCTGAGTGGTCTGAACAGACTCTGTTCCAGAGCTTTGATGCTGAGCTGTGCTCAAGTAGCATCTATTTCTCTACAGTGATTAAAAAGAGAGCATATGCTCTTAACTTAAAAGCAAAACAACATGCCTAGAGATATTTATGCTAAAAATACCTCTGATTTTCTGTTCTGCTGGCAGTAATGTTATGAGACTTGTTAGGCTAACAAAAGAGAAAGGGAAATCCATGGAAAAAAACGTCTAAATCTGTTTAAGGGAAAAGTTACTTAGAGAAAAGGGATAAAATAACTTAAAAGCAAAGTATAATAACATTTCTGAATTGCTTGAAAGAATAAGAATTTGTAGAGTTATTATGGATCAAAGCTTAGGAACAAAAAAGCATGTAGGAATAATTGTGAGAATGTATAAAAAAAATTAAATATTATGAAGCAAAAGAATCCTTTAATTCAAAATAACTATGTGTGCTGATATAGCAAGATCTAATATATCATACACAGCTTCAAGAAGATACAGAATTTTCCACAGATGTTTAAAATGCTGGGATACTAATTATTAATTAGTGAGTCAATAATTAATGATTAATTAAGGACTCAATTATCTGATACGCTAAAGGAAAGTGAAGAAGCAAAACCATATATCACATCAGGTAGTGAGCAGTTTGTACATACATTTGTAAAATGAAAATAGGGAAACGACACCTGAAGGTGTAGAAGAGAAGATTTTGTAGAATCATCACTTGACATTTGGAGGACAGCAGTCATGTTTTGAGAGATATGCGAAATGAAAAATAACTTAAAATACATCAAATTTAAATTCATATTTCTGGGAGCTACTGAAAACAAGGATCTATGACTCATGATCATTATTTATTCAACTCCAGTCATGCAGGTATCTGTTAATATGTACTTCTTAATCTTGAATCCACTGCCATTAATGTCACCAGCATGACCCAGTAAAATATGAAACTATCGGTGTTGCTTAGTGAACACAATATTGCATTATAATGACAAAAGGTGTCATTCACAGATATTGTTATGTCCTTTTGAAGGCTTGAAATAATAAAAATCACAGTATCTTTTAGCAAAAAGTATTTTTACTGGCATGTTTCTGCATATGATGCAGTTTTCCATTAGATGTTTCTTCATTCATTGTTGAATAGTAAGACTTGAAAGCTTTCTCAGGGAAATAACCAATGTTTGTTTTTGCAATTGAAATACTTTAGTCAGTCAGAATTGGTTTTACCAGACAGAGAAAAAAAAAGGCAGTTGTTGGAGTCTGTCCAAAATCTTCCTTCATTCACTTGGAAATACCTCAACAATTTTAATGTGAGACTTGCTTATTCCAGGAGCACTGCGTGCCTATACTAAAGACTGTAGGCTTGTGAAGAAGTGAAATCAATGGAAAAGCTTTTGCAGTTTTAAGTAGGGGCAAATTTTAACCAGACATAGAGGAGATACAGGAAATTTTGTTCCTTTTCTAAATTCAAACAGTAAAAGACAGGTTTTTTTCACCTTGATTTCTTAAATTCAGGTAAATTTAAAGTTGTAGACAGAGATGTGGCATCATTAAGATGAGTGTATTTAGAGCAGAATAGGAAATGACATTTCAACAGATTGAAGAAGTCTTAGGTTTTAAATGAAAGCAGTCATATCTACATATTATATATGCAAGCAGTCTATTATATCTACTATGTACTCTTTGTGTTCTAGAAATAAACAGAGGAGAAAAAAAAGTATGAGGATTTTTTTTTTTTGACTGATAGGCATAAATATACAATATGGATTTTAAACTATCCAAAGAGTAAACAGAGTAGGGAGGAAGATAGCCTGATGTAATTCTCTATTTTCCTCAAGAAGAATTATTCTCTGATAAGAAACACGTCGAATAAAGGTATCAAAATAACTGTTAGAGATTTCAAAAGTTTCATCTTCTCACTGTGCTAATAACTAATCATCTGGAAAAATAATTCTTTCTATTTTCCCCGTTATTAATTACAGTAAGATATTAATGTATTTTTTAGGTCCTCTTAGGGGAGTACTGAAACTGTCTGTACACTGGTATCATTTATGGGAAATGTAAACTGCATAATTAGTTATAACTAAGTATAATTTTTAAATGAAGACCTTATGAAAATATACTTTTATTCATGTAATACATGTTGAAGAATGTATTGATTGAAATTCATTTCTCAATATTCAGGAATTTCTAAGGGATTTGTTTATGATAATTACAAACTATACTCTGAATGTCATCTTAACTTAGAGATTCAACTGCTAAATCAGCATATCAGTATTTTTTGTGGTTAGCCTCAGACATCAAAGGTATGTGAGCAGATGTTGAACTTAAAGTACTCTTGTAGATTTACCAAGGTTAATGAATTATAGGGTAATTTAGTACATACTGTAGTCTCTCTAAATAACAATGCTGAATCTTATAATTTTCTGTTTCTCCTTGCTTTGACTTGTTTTTACATAGCCTGAAACATTCCTGATAGAGTCAAGAATTGTATTTAAACAAGGACACATCCTTAAAGATATATTTAGTTGTCCCCAGTGGTAAATGCATGTTTTGCTACATCTTGAATGAGACCATCAATCAGTATCTGAGCTACAAATTTTAGAAAAAGAATTAGAAATATTCTTCTTAGTCTAAAATCTAACCTAAATTTAAGGGGAGCAGAGGGTAATAGCAATGCAATTTTCATAAATCAATAATTATGTATTTTGAATAATAAAGTTTGGTTGAAAACTAGGTTTTGTGGCTCCATGAAAGAGCAATTTTTAAGTTAGCAGGAAGATATCTAGGATAAAATAGGTATTTCAGCATCATTGTGTGGAACTCAATATTTTGCTGTGACTGTTATAGATTAAAGTGTTTTTTTGAGTAAAAATGGTTCTAGGAAATTTATAAAGTGAGTCTATGTTTTAAGATAAATGCATGATAACAGAAATGTACATTTTTTTGTAAATTAACTTTTAATGAAAAGAAAGCAACTCTTTTTTTTTCTGTAAGAAGCTATGAAGTGCAAGAATCTAAATCCCTAATAAAAAATGTTTTATACTAGTTTGCAATGAAAAAGACAGCTATGGTGAGAGATTGCTTGTAATTTTAGTATGTGTGCATTTTTAAAATTAATGTCAATTTTTTTTTTCTGTGAAAAGGAAAAAAAAAACCCAAAACATATCACAACTCATAGATTATAGCAACACAGTGTAAACTGCAGGTATTAACTACATCAAATGAGTCAATTACAAAATTACATGCTGCTCTCATAGATGGTTTCTAGACTCAGAAGTGTTGAAATACATATTTTGATAATATTTAAACCAGCAGATAAGTGATACAAAGGGTTTTTAGAGAACAAATATCTTTTTACATTTAGCAGAGAGAAACATCCATTTCTAGAAAATTTTTCATTGTGATGGAGAAAGACATAGAAGTGGTGGCCATTGACATGCAGAGATATTTACATTTCTGACACTGGTGCACTCAGAGAGCTGGGCCTGCCTGTGCTACCACAGTACATGGGGGGGACCCAGATGATCTGGGGACTGTGCAAGGTGGGACACACAGCACTCCCAGCACCTGTGGGGATCCAAGTGTTTAGGTGTCCCAAGTCAGATCTGTTTTTCCCACTGTGATGATCGCTAACTGATCTCCTTGTCTGTACCATGAGCTTTTTCTTTCAATTGACTCGCCCTCCTCATCCTGCTGGGGTGGGAGAGTAAGAGAGCAGTCAGGCGGGCTGAAGCTCGAAGTAGACCCACCATAGTTCTCTGTGGCTGACCTTTTCTTGCCCCAGCTCACAAAATTGAAAGGCAAATGCAGGAGATTACTGGTGCTTACTTTCCTGATGTATTTATGGAGAAGAATCTCAGCAACTTTGTTTTGTTAGGCTGAACACTGCAAACTCTTAGAGAACAAGGAATAGTAAAAAAAAAATTGAAAGAGCATGCTTTTTAGATAAAGTTTTCTAATGGAAGAGCGGAATGTACTCCAACCATACTAAAATTGCATATAAGTAAAAAGAAATTTTAAAAAATTTCTTTAAAATGGACAGATAGCATAAGTGCATATCAATTTGCTTATCCACTTACATTTGGTTGAATGTGGACCCTTGACACATTCATTTAAATTTTATTCTTGTCAAGAGTCTTTTATTCTCAAGAGAAGTAAATTAATTATTCACCATGGAATTGTGAATTAAGTTTTTGCAACTGAGGCTTTTAAAATATTTTGAATCTATTTTACATTTTGCTTCTTTGTGGAAACTCAGGGACTCTTCTTCATGGACTCCATGTTTCTGCTGTGATGGTGACACTTAGTGATTGGTTTAGAGTAGGTACTAACTGTCTAACATAGGGGATAGGTATTGGAAAATAATTGTAAATAAAGTGCACGTAGTATTTAATATAAAAGACAAACACCACCCTTGGGGCAGGAGAGTGCCTCAGACCGTCCTGCCAGGAGGATCTCGGCAGGCCTGAGAAAGAATGTTATAGATAAGATAAAATAAACAATAAAGAAAATATATGAGCAGGAGAATCTACATTTTTTCTTTCATCCTGGGCAAGGAAAAGGACTTTTAACATCTTGGGGTCATTTCTGCAAAAGCAGAAAACCCGACACTTCTTTCCTTGTTTTGTGTAAAGTTAGTGGGGTTTGTATTTTTTTCTAACTTTCATGAAAGTACCTTTGTATATTTATATGCTCTTCAAAATATTGGAAGGAAGTCAGATTTTTAAATAGACTTTCACAGAAAATAAACAATGATAAAAACAAGATTATAACTTGTCAGGACCCTGAGCCCACTCCTATTTTGTCCACATTTTTTAGCTTTTATGGAAAGAATTAGAAGATACCTGAAGAATAGCTTCTTCATCTCTGGAGAAGTGTTACAAAGCCAGAGATCTCACCTTGGATGCCCACCTTGGCTGCAGTGTTACAGCAGTGCTTGTGTCCTACCACGGACCCTTTTGGTCTGGATATGGAGCCTGGCAGTGACCTGAGGGCTGATGTCCCAACCCATCCCAGCCCTGTCCCCTGGGAGGGCTGAGGCAGTGGCACAGGCCTTGGGCACACAGCACTGAAACTATGGCTGCATGGGGAGACCTCCAGCCCCAGGGAGTCACTGATCCATGCAGAGCCCTGGCGGAAATTTGCTGTTAGTTCCATCAGAAAAAAAGAAATTACACTCTACAAAGAAGAGGATAATCAAAGAACTATTGATTTCTAGGCTTACTATATCGTCACATGGTAGAAGGAATATGAACTGTGAAACTTTCTACGATTGAATGGTTTGATTTCATGCTAATGTTCTGTTGACATTTAAATTTTTACTATAATTTACACCTTTTTTTAATTTTTAAATTATCCCTTTATTCTCCCTTTCCTCAGAAATAAACTCAGTGCTTTTATGATGTTCTTTTTTTGTGTAGGTATTTTGCTGTTTTTTTATTTTTTATTTCATTTTAGCTTTTGTCTCTGTTAGTTTTAAAACCCAGATCAGAATATTGTGTCAAATATAAGGCAAAAGGCAGTGCTGCACTTCTCTACAGCTACCCATTCAAAAGCATTCCACTGTGAGTCAGAATCAGCAATCATTCTGATAATAGCTTGTCTAGACTCAAGCAAAACTCAAATGTGACAGTGAGATACCCACAGGAAAAGTAGTCTTGCAGTCCTTAGCTTCTCGCCTAAGCTTCCCTCATTCTTCCTGTAAAACTACTCTGACATGAATCCCAGGATGAATGTCTAGATATAAGTACATGTTGTCTTGAAAAGGTGAGCAAATAGAAAGGCAAGAAGTGATTTAATAGTTCTTCTTCACGCCAGTACCATGATTTCTGTCATGAAGTTGCTTTAAAGCAAAATTCACAGCTTGATTTTCTCATTGCTCACTTTTCAGTAGGAGCATGCAGTCATAAGCAATGCTCACTCTTGAAATAGTCATCCTAGTTTTCTCTTAATAATAAACTCAAAAATAAATTCAATCAAGAAGGCTGATAGCACAGAATGTTTACCAGATTTTAATACTAGAGAGTTAAGGGGAAGGCTAACAGTTAATTAAATAACTAAAGTGTTACAGGGATTTTCAGTTTACAAATAAACTGGGTAATCTTTACTCAATTAAACTTAAAAGAAAGGAAATGACAGTAAAAGGAGTGTATGGTCATCCTTAAAGAAATACAGTAATAGAACCACCTTCATAAATATTGGGACAAACATTGTCCAAGTAGATCTTACAAATTTGAATAATACCATATGTGCTTTCAATTCAAATAAATTTCAGTTTACTTCTAAATGTGTAAACATAATTTTTAAAGATTTAATGTGCATATTATAAATTTTCATAAGAAAAAAAAAAAAAAGCCTTAGAACCATACTACTGCATACAAAAGATTCAAGAAATGGAGCAGACAAGTAGTCCTATCAGAAGAATGCACTCAGAAATTTTTTTGGGAAGAAGTTCAATATACAGTTAAGAATTGCTGCATCCTGCACCCTAGAATAAGTCACAATCAAAGTGTAATAGATCTTCTTTATAACATAATAATGAATATATTGCCCTATACAGTAAATCCATAGAGTAAATAAAATTGACATAGTGTGATATGAATGCATTACTACTTGCTTAAATATTTTATGGAATAAACATATCTTTAACCTTTTGTGTAAATTAGACTTTACTAAACTGGGATCTATTGCATAACTTTCCATGCTGGTTTATTTTAATAAGTAAAATAAGAGAAAACAATGAAACATGTTAAATTAAATCTACCTAATGTTGCAGAAAAACCAGAGCTTTTTTTTCTGACTATTTGATATTGTTACATTAATATTGAACTGCATCTGTGTTCATATAAGTAATGTAAGCACGTAGGTCCACTTGTGTGCTTTTATCCACTATACAGCACATTACTAACATGTTTACTGAAATGTTTCAGTACTCAGAAGAGCTCCTGGTCCTTTTATACCTACTGATGTTGGCTACTCAGGCTAGGATTTTTCCAGCATCATTGGGGAAAAAGTCTCCCAATCACAGAATTTTATTTTATGGCCTAAAATGATTCTATAACTGGTATGGAAAGATTAACAGTGGTAGTCACAGCTTCTTTCTCTGACCAATTTGAGTTTTAAATGTCTTAAAAGTAGGTTTTCTGCTTGAGAAACTTGAATAAGAAAGTTTGGGTGTCCATCCAGATAATACAATGACTGGTGGTATTAGATGTCTGCAGAGAGTACTTTTGTTTGTCCAGAAGTTCTATACACCTAGTAATGAAATACACTGTATCTGCAAGAGTAAAGGGACACCCAAAGCAGGAGATGGAAAATCATAAGCACATGTAGTGAGAGGATGAAATCAGAAACTGGATGCCTCCATCTCAATGAATTCAGAACAAGAGTCAGTCTCCTGAGGTCAGTGACAACTGCTCTCCTTTAAATAGTATTTCTTATTTATTGTGCTATTTCAGGCAGAAGAGACTTGTCTCTAAGCCCTCTTCAGCTTGGAGGGAGGTTGCATGTAAACTCATTTTTTCAGAAAAGATTTCTGATTTTTAATCAGAAAGCTCTAGGCAATGTTGTGGTAGATCTAGATTCCCTCCTTCTTAAAGCAGCACTTCAGAGAATCTGAAAAGAAGCTTGACTTAGCAAACTTGCTTAAGTGAAAAATATTTTCACTTAAATGGTATCCCATCAAAGTTTGAAATATCTTTTGAAAGTTTTTTTTACATATTTGTAATCAAAGTTTGTGATAATGTCCTGTGCATATTAATGGTAGATGTCTAGAAATGAAAAGCAGAGTGACTAAAATGTTTCTAATTCAACTAATCTAGCTGAACTATCCTAACAATGCTGAAAATAGTTTTGTGGTACAGATATTGAAAGTTTTACACATGAGAATAAGATGCAGTTAATTCTGAAATGTAAAATAAGAAAAAAAGGAGTCACCATATTGGAAAAGGGTGGGCTGAACTCATAGCCTAAGAGCAGCTTGTTGATCCAGTTGATCTCTGC
Source organism: Polioptila caerulea (assembly GCA_013397295.1). NCBI lineage: Eukaryota > Metazoa > Chordata > Aves > Passeriformes > Certhiidae > Polioptila > Polioptila caerulea. Next base: position 370,450 of record VYXF01010454.1, read on the forward strand.
TGGTAGCTTGACAAGAAAAGGGCAACAACTTTAGTGCTTGTTAAACTGCCTGAGCTAAAGAAAACCTGTGTAAAAGCTTTGGTAACAAACTATGTTTTTGACCTATGATTGATGTTCACATCAATCACAAAAATGTTTCAAAAAAAGCCAATATAACTATAAGAGCATTATTACTGACCTTTTTCAGATGTTTCTTGTGTATATGTGCTAACTGGAACTCAGATAACTTTTTTTACAGAGCAGGTGACTAGTGTACTTTTCCCCATTCTTTATCTGCATATTTCATTATTCTTAAATGTAATGTATGATTTACCACATGGTGCATTACTTTAGAGCAAAGTACTCCGTCATTTAATTTTTCACAATTAAAAAAAAATGCACATAAAAGAAAGGTCTGTTGTGCCTATAAAATAGAAATATGCCAATGAATTATAACATTTTGCTGTTTTGAATCCAAAATTAATCAAACTAATACGACTACATGAGTATTTTTGTATTCAATAGGCCAGTAAGATAGCACAAATCATAGTAAAAAGCCACAATCATTTTTGCCAACTCTCTTACACATCTTTTAAATGCTGCAATAAAAATTATCTCTAATTTGCTTAAGCGTGTGTATATCTAGTTGCGAAAACCAAAATGGATGAAATATAAAGGACAGAAAACTGGAAATAATCTGGGTTGAAAACATTTCATAATTACTTCACTAAAGGAAAAATAAGTGTGGGTGTAGAACTCGAAGAACCCAAGAACTTAGTGCACACAACTTCTAAGTTCAGTCTTATTCTTTCTTTGCAATCACTTACTGTAGTCAATCAGTCTTTTGAAGAGGATTATTTGCTGTACCATGATTTTTCTTGTTAACAGGAACAGGGAGAAAAACTGGGGAGTCTATGAAGGTCTAATCTTCCATACCTAAAATGATACCATTCTCATAGCTCAGTATCTCTTCAGTTATAAAGCTAGAAGCAAAAGAGCAAAAAGCAGGATTAATGACATTTATTCACGAGGAGTCTCACTGTATGGGCTTTTCACAAAGTAGAGGAATAAACCAAGTGGAAAAAATTGCAAGAAATGCTAAAGGAAAATCTGAATCTTGTTCACCCTCTGATGGGTGATGATGATGATCTGAAAGATATATCTGTGGGATTGATTACAAGTAGTCTGTAATTAAGGTCAATACTTCATGTTTCATGAAGTTTTTTATTCAGCTGAATTTCAGTTGAAAAATTGCTAAATAACTGCAATATCTTAGTACTTTTCGGTGTCTAAAGAACTTAAATTTAGTAATTTTTATAATTCCTGAACTTTTAACTAGACATTTTTGAACAATTCAAATAGACCTTCAGAAAGCTTTCATTTAACAATTGCTTATTATTAATTGCTAAAATATAAAACCTAAATTAAATTAAAATCTTACTGGTTTTATTTTTTTAATTCACATCATAGATAAAATTCTTGTGAAAGAAAATATTGACATATTCATGTAATTTCAGTGACCATTAATAATGCCTGAGTTTTATCCTTTCTACTTCATTTCTAGGACATTATTAGGGGTCTTTTTTGGGTTTTGGCTGGATTTTTCCTTTTGGTGGGTGTATTTTTGTTTTTTTAATGTAGGTCTTCAGTTTATTAGAAGGTGTTTAGAAAAATATTTTGTGGTTCAAAAGATATAATAATATTTAGATGGTCTATAACCTTTTTTTGAAAGATATCTGTGGCATATTAACTTCCTGCAATGGACTTCAATGTGCCTTCAATTGTAACAGAATTATAAAACAGACCACAAGACATTTGTCTAAAACAGTATATCATGAAGAAAGACAGAAAAGATAAACTTTAATCTCTTGAAAGAAATACAAGAGAAAAAAAAAAAAAGTAAAATTTATTGGCCAACCATAGAATCTTTCCTAAAAGTGTATGCTTTCATTATGAAAAGAAAATCAAATACATTACAACTATCAGTTGTCAAATATTTGATATGTTACTGGAACTACCACCTGCTTTCATCAGAAACCTTGAACCCCATGAATAATAGTCATTTTGTACTAGAGAGACTGAGCTCCCATAATTAATTTTATTTCATTGCTTGTTTTGGTTCAACAGTTATTTATTCAGAACATTTCTTTATGAGAAATCAGTCTCTTGTCACTCATTACCTATAATTAAATGTTGGCCATGTGAGGCACAGTCAAGATGATTGATACTGGACTTGCTACTAGAGAATTTAAAAAGAACCCAAACTTACAGCAGTTCTAGAGCTCTGTTGCTGACACTTTCTCACTGTCACATTAAATTTAATTGGAATTGGAGAATATACAATGTGTTCTTAGCTAAATGTTTTTATACCTACTTTCTGTGTAAGCAGAAAACCAAGATTTTGTCATCAGTCAAAATAAGCTCCCTACTGAGTCTAAATGAAAACAGTAAATGTATTTTTCTTTAGGGAAAAAAAAAAAAAAACAAACAAAAAACAAACAGGTTAAATTTGGCACTTCATAATGGATGTAAGGTTAGCCAGGCCTAAAGTCTGGCAGGACCATAGATGAATCTTTATCCATCTTATCTGACAGTTCCATTATTTTCTAAGTAAGCCTCTGTTTACATCCTTATATATTTACCTCCAAAATGATTATGCATTTTGATAAACAAAATTTATTAAAGAACAAATATCAAGAAAAAAATAATGATACAAAATTCTTCTAACAAGGTCACATTAAAAAGATATGATCTTAATGCTGAAATTTTTCTAAGATAAGAAAGGAAAAAAAAAGTTATTTCTGATGTTAAGTAATCTGGTCTATTCTCTCTGTACATTTCCCACTGATACTAAGGGAGCACTCCAGATCTCTTTCATTGGGACACAAAGTCACTCTTCTCACAGTGCTCCTTCCCCAGTGTGATGTAAGACACCCCAGCTCCTCTGACTGCATGCAAAATTTAAGCTCAACTATAATAAGGAAAAATAAGATCATTATCATGTTATGCTATTTTGATCAGGCAGCTCAACAGATAACCCACAGGCCACATAATGTGATGGCAATTGTGTTCTTTTTTCTGCTAATTCTGTTAACTCCTCTAAATGTTAGTTCAAATCTGATTTCCAAGCAAAGGAACTTTGTAATGGAATAAAAAAAATATTGTTTATGAGTAACTGAATTGAAAATTTATTTCCATATTGTATTAAAGGTAGTATTTAATATGAATTTTCATTTCCTACTTATACTGACACTGAGCCTTATCTATGAAACCAGAGAAATTTTCACCATCACATAAAGCTAGTCACTAAGAGTCCAATGGTGAGTAAAATTTCTCAAGTTAAGGAAATGCACAATAGTTTACTCTGTTGGTTTATGAAGTATTTAATTGATCAATTGATTAACAGTCAAGCTTGCAGTTTAATACAGGAAACAGATGCATGTTAGATACACATTTAAAAAAAAAAAATTGGACACCTTAAAATATGAGTTTGAATTCCTCATCTTCCATGACTACAGAACATTTATATAGTCCAGATAGTAAGTGTCTTGTGCTGGCTAGGTGATAGAATGGCATGTCAAATATGTTTTGGCAGGTCTGACACTCCTGACAGAACAGGAAGGTTACACTATTAGAGGTTTGTATAATGGAAGTAACTTTGAAGTGTGATGTAGAAAAATTTGTTTCCTTAAGCTTCCCAGCTCTGACAAAGGATTATGAAGAAAAGTCTCTTCTTCTAGATAGAGTAGTTAACTCAAATTGTATTGCTGAAAATGTAGGCATTCTATGTCCAATTTATTTGGCTTCTACTTTCTGTAAAAAAGCTTGTTATTAAGCTGAATATTTAAACTTCTAATTTTTGTTAAATCATCAGCCAGAATTTGTTATCAGCAAAAGAAAAGTCATTAAGACAACAGCTGAATTCTAAGATAAAATCTGCTTGGAATTTAAGATACAGAGATAAGGGATCAAAAGTGACAGCCTTTACTCTAAGGATAATCTGGGGGCAGAAATTTCAATTTCAGTTTGAATAAGCTGTGTGTTTCTCCAAAAAACCCTATTTTTCCCCTCTAGCTATGCTTTATTTCCCACAGTATGATCCTGGAGTACATTAATCGGATTCATTTCATATAAAACAAAAGCAGGCTTGCTAGGAAGGGGTCTTCAGGGAACTCCAGCCACAAATGGACCTTCAGCTCCCAAAATCTGAAGTCAGCATCCCTGCAATGTGACGGTAACATCCTCTGCAGTGACTTTACATTCCATATCCATTCCTCTTCACTAGACTATCTCTTGGTGTCGATAGCGTGGGTGAATTATATTTTAGCACAGCTATAAGTCCTTACTCCTGTGCTCATTATACTTGAAACGTGCCATGATTAATTCTAATTCGTTGTAAATTTTTGGTTTTGATTAGAAGTTGCACATTAGTATGTAATCCTTGGATTCAACAACATAATGCATTCCAATGTTTTAATACTGTTAGCTTAATGGCTTTTAAGCTACATGAATTTATAGGAGGAGTATCTAAGGAAGACTTGATGCAAAAGACTATCTCAGAAATTTTAGATCACCTTGAAATGAGAAAAGTTTCTATTTTTTGTGGTTTTTTCACTTGTATATCAATATTTTTAATTTTAGTTACTATATCACCTTCTTACTATACTATCCTCTGTGATAATTAGAAGAAATATTTTTGTAAGAGTTAGGGTTTGATTTTCAAACCAGAATATTTGAAAATGTTCATAGAAAACTTTATTCCTAAGAATCACAAAAATTTAAGGTCTAACAGCCTTTGATCTCTTAGAAGCTCTTCATGTACCTGTTTTTGTTTGTTTGTTTTTAATTAGGAGTGAATGATATTCACAACTCAGAAAGAAGATAAGAAAATATTTTCATGATTTTTTGAAGGAGAAACTTGACTACAAAAGAGTAAACCAAGTTTACAAGGTCATTCAGTAGGTTAGTGCAATTACTGTGTTCTTCAATTCATACAGTTTCCCAACTCTCTCCTTTCTTCCTTTGATTTGCATTCACTTTTCTCTCAAGGTTTTAGTTTATGACTGTAGTTCTTGCAGATGAAATATAGGAATATGTGTTTTCGCCTATTGTTAAGAGCAAAACAATTAATTCTGAGTAGTCTGAAAGTACACATAAGGATCACTAATTCATCAGAAATTCAAATTAAAGGTTTGAAGTCCAGCTTTCTGGAAATACAGGTGCATCAAGACCAAAGCCCTAGGTTCTGGTAATAAGTAAACAGGATTTAAGATTTGACTAGGAGCATGTCAGCCTAGTTCTCAACATTTCAAAACAGAATTAGATCAGATAATACTGTTCCATATCAGTAGAATAGATATTCTACTGATATTCTACTGAATCTGCAGTTACACTGCAGATTAAGTTTTTAGTTCTGTTTGCTGTGATTTTTGTTAAAACACCTAACATCTATTTGGTCTGCTTTAGTTTTAGAAGATAAGGAGGATATATATGCAATTTTCTATGGGGATAATATAGATACTATGGTGGATTCTGCACCCAGGATATGTGGGGTACACACTGGATGTACATACTGGATGTACACACTGGAAAACAGCGCTGAGGAAAAGTTCCTGGCAGTCCTCATCAGCAGAAAGTTGAATATGACTCAGCAGTGCCCTGGCATCCAGGGGTGCCACCTCTGTCCTGGGGACACCAGGCACAGCATCACCAGTCAAACAAGGGAGGGGATTGTCCCCTCTGCTCTGCAGTGGTGTGGCCTCACCTTTAGTGCTGGGGACAGTTTTGGGTGCCACAATGTGAGACATAAAGCAATTAGAGAGTGTCCAAAGGAGGGCAGCAAAGACAGTGAAGGGTCTGGAGGGGAAGCCTTATGAGGAGGGGCTGAGGATCTGGTCAGCCTGGAGAATTGTAACTACAACTTCCTCATGAGGGAAGAGGATGGAAAAACACTGATCTCTATGGTGAGCAGTGACAGGACCCAATGGAGTGGCCTGAGATTGTGTCGGGGAGGTTCAATCTGGCTATTAGAAAATGTTTTTCATTTGGAGATTGCTTGGGGACTGGAACATCACCCTCCCCAAGAGTCATACCACTTGCCTAAAAGTACAATTTTTGTACTTTTTTTTTGTACAATTCTTCTTGTACTCTGTCAGCTCAGTGCTGTGCAAGGTCAGGAGCTGTACTCAGTGATCTTTATGGGTCCCTTCCAACTCAGCATATCCTGTGATTCTGTGAAAACTTTTGCTGAACAATACAAGTATCACAACATCTGGAAGTTAAAAGCCAAACTAGGAACCATAACAAGGCCATCTGTCAGGGTCAGCCACCAATGACAAGACGTGGTTTATTCTGCAGATATCATCAATTTCTTTAACTGAAACAGTCAAGGGTCTCTTATAGGCACTAAGTCCTGGATAAGGGCTTTAGACAGATCAGATATACTTGAGTAAATAGTAATGTTAGAGACTTAGGATAAATTTTTGTAGTACTGCTATACACAAAAGTATAGTCATAAGCTATTTCACAAGCAAAAACTCTCTGGAGGGTGCTGAGATTTCCTTCCCATGGGCTTTTCTTAGATTTCATTACTTTGATGAAAATGAAGCAAATGTAGAATATAGATGAGTTTGCTGTTTTCTAGTACAATCTTAATCAGAAAAATCAGCAGGCTGTCCTTTGCATAAAATGTATGGATTTTCCTAAAAACTGCTACATTTACAAAATTGTGTGTGATATACTTTTTCAAGAAATAGGCCAGTTTATTAACTATTTGAAATAGTTTGTTGAATCTATATTCAAATAATAAAATTTGATACTTGAGGGAAGTTAAAAAATAAAGTCTCCTCAAGACATCAAAGAAGAGCAGATCAAACCTTTGGTGGATTGGATCTTCATGCAGAATTCTTCCTCACTCCTCATTAGCTGTGTGGGATGCTTTTAGAAATGTTGTTCCTTCTGCTATAGAAAATTAAGAAGGATATTGAAAATATAAAGGGTGTAAATCCCCAACTTTTTCAAATAGTTTCTGCAATAAAAATTGTACACATAAAAAAAAATAGTTACTACACTTTTTAAAAAAAATTCTAAATCTTGTGAATTTTGTTGAATTTTGCTAGAATGGCCATATAGCAATTTGTGAAAATTGCATTATACAGCCTTTCACAATTTAAAATTCTGATATCTCATCATGTTTGTGATATTTTGAAAATAACATCATAATGCATTTCAGAATTGTTCCTATGTATAAAAAGTCATTTACTACTTTATAACTTTCCAAAAACATCATATAAGTCATCTAGACATAGATACTCTGTGGACATCTCTTAACAGGTTGTTTGAATTATTTAGTTCAAATCCAAAAGAAACAGGAATTGCTACAGGCTTTAAAACTAAGTATGATTTCAGAGACGTTCCTTAAAAAATAGTATTTTTGAGACAAGATGGAAAATAAATGGCATTTGTTATCTTTTTATTACCCAAGAGAAATAAAGACTGACTTCAGAATTTCTGGTTTTTTTAATGTAAGCAAAATATCTAGGGGTTTTTTTTTGGTTGGTTGGTTTGGTATTGTGTTTTTTGTTGATCTGGTTTGTTTGTTTGTTTTTGTCTTTGGTTTAGTTGTTTTGGGTTTAATTTCTGTTTTTGTTTTCTTAATTTTGTATAAATAGCTTTGAATAACTGCTTAAGTTTATGAAAGTTATTGTATGGGTAAACCTTCTGTTATAAACTATCACTATAATTTCCTTTCCAAGAACATCTATAATAAATGTTCTCAGGATTAATTTATTATACACTTTGATGCATAGTTAAAAAAAAAGTTTAGTGGTAAATAATGTTCTTAATACACTGTATATTATTTTGAAATACTAATGAAGTTAGATTAAAATAGTTTATTAAGCACCTAGAATGAAGTAATACACATGAAATATATTAGTGACAACACAAGTGAAAAATCCAGATCTTTCAATATATATAACTCAGATCTATTATTCAGTATTATTTGGCAGAAGTCATCCTTGAGAAACAAAGCTTTTATTCACAAAAAAACTCAATTAAGGGTGACTTAATAGGACCAGGTTTTCAGTTCGTGATAAAGGAAGACCTAGTAAATGAAGCAGCAATCACAGTTAAATTCACAGTTAAAAATGTTCCTTTTTCCTGTTAGATTGGCTTACTGCATATTAATATAACCTAAAACTTAGTGTTGTGAAATGCCACATTATATTACTGATTCAATAAACAAATGTATTTTTAAAAATTCTTCTGAACTTTTAAATTGTTTTAGTGAATTTCTTACTATATGTTTTAACATTTAACATTTTCCTGTTGGCATTTTCTTGTATAAACATGTAAATTTTCATATCTAAATTTTTAAAAATAAATACACAGAGCATGATAACCAGTTTCTTCATCATTTCATATTATGAAAAAAAAAAAAAATAGTGGACCTCACAGTTATCATTTTAATAGCAATTAATCAGGAACTCTAAACTAAAATAATTTAAATTTTGATTAAACGTAATGACAGATATCACATTATGGAAAAAATAGAGCATGGCCCTGTGCATGTCAGCTTGTTGGTAACTTACCTTCAATGTCAACCTCTTTGAAGTTGGTTGCTAAAAAAAATGAGCTTGGAAAGTTTTATATTATCTAGGAGGGAGGTTGCTTGAGGGGTAAATATTTGGATATGTTGGTCTGTCCTGCCAGCTCCCGTGCTTAAAATCTTGTAAAAGTAGGAAGTTTCTCTTTCCTGGTCTATCATATACGCTGGCAGCTGGAGATTAAATCCAAGATATTCAATTTAAAAGACCATGGTCACTCCCCTAACCATATTTTATTTCCATCCTAAGAGAATTTACGTTACTGGATGACAAGTACTTGCACAAAACTGACATAATTTTATTCTTGACATATGAAAATTGAGATAATTTTATTAGATTTCAAAAAAATTTCCAGCATATTTGATTTTTTTAAATGCACATAATTTTTATATTTTAAATAAAACAATATCATATAAAGAAAACATTTATGTAATGGATATCACAATAAAACATGTGTCATTCCTAATAAAAATTAAAAGATTAAAACTTAGATTTAAAATGTTATAAATTTTATATATAAACAAATGTGTGTATATGTATACAAAACTAGATTTCTTTAGTGTAATAAAAAAAGGAGAAAAAGGAAGAAACTTCTGATATATTTTCATAGCATGATTTATAATTTCATTGCAAAACAGTTTATTTAGTGTGCCACTGTGGACTGCAAAATAACTCCTACCTTGCTTGATATGGCAACATTATATCCCCAGCGCATGTTCTGAAGTCACCTGTCTAAAAGTCTGTGGTCATTTCAGATTATTTCAAATGACAATAATTTTGCCCTCAATGTATTTGCAAGGTCACAACAAAGAAGAGTGAAAAAAAACCCCAATAAAAATATATGAGATGTTAAGTAATAAAATGACATTAAGCAGCTACTGCGCTGGTAAAAAAAAAATATTTTAAATTATAAAAATGTATATGATGTCCATCAGTTATTGCTGTAACACCTTGAAAATCCCCTCAAAGGAATAAAGTGAAAAAGTATAAAAATCCTTCGTCTGCTTTAGGAAATTATGCACACTAGTTCTGTGCTGTCTTTAAAAATGTATTGTCCATTCTATTCATATCTTCAAGATATATAATTTTGTCAATTACTTGGTCACTCCCATTACAGTTTTAGTGGGGAAAAAAAGTCTGTCTTGGTACTCTGAAAAATTGATCTAGAATTCAAACTATATGACTGAACAATAACGGTACATACAAAAAGGATTTTTGTTTTTACACCTATACTGATATTAATTCACTGACTTGTGTCCCATGATTCTGGGTTTATATAGTCATTAAAAATAAACAGAGAAAACACAATATTCACAGTATGGGGTGAAAAATAAGACACAAAAGGCAAAAGTACATTAAAACATATTGAAAACATGGTGATGTGATGGATAAAGTTTTTGTTTCAGGTGGCACATCATTAATGGCTAGTTACAAAGGGTTTATACAAATTAAGAAGAAAAGCTATGACAATTCTTGTGTGTCTGTTGCTTAAAATGTTCTGCTCCAGATTCAGACTCAAATATGTCAGTCACAGAACTAGATGTCTAGGCTCCCTTTTAAGTTAAGAGAGATGTAAATACTGTCACTAAGGTCTGAACAGCTGTCTAGTGCATCCTAAAATAAATAATTTAGACAGCTGTGTCACTCTTTAAACATCAGTGACTGCATTTTCTACAGTGTAATTCAGTTATCCATTCATAAACGTCTAATGCTCTTTGAGGAGTCATACGACTTTGGAAACATTTGCATGAGGCTTGCAGGAATGAGACCAAACTGTTACAAAAACTGATCCCTCCAGGGAAAGCCTCTGGAGGCAAGAGAAAAAAAATGCCAGAGCACTTCAGGCAACACCTTGTAGTTTAATTCTGCACAACCCAACCAAGTTCCAACTCCCTTTTCAGTCAGAGTGGAACTTAAACATTTAAACCATCAAATGAATTTCTGAAATACAGAATTGCCTATAGAGAAGATTCAGGAGACAAGGACTAAGGTTAAATTTTGAGATTTGCTGCAAAAAAAATTGGAATAATTTTAACTGCAGCAATTAAATTACTATTCTTTCTTTTTTATTCCCCATTAGAAACGGAATTTATCTGACGAAATGTACATGCTTAGTTCAGCTGCCAACTCTTAAGAGTCTAGTGTAAGAGTACTGTAAGATATTCAGCCTGACTCCTGGGTGGCACTTTGGAAGGTCATGTGTGTCTTTAAGTCTTGCACTTTTTTGTTTGCATCTGGATCTCTTAAATGCTCAGATGAAACCTAAGTGGCAAAATTAAACAAACCTTTTCTGTTTACATCCAAGTCCAGAAAGATATGATGGTGATCAAAGATAGTCTGCTCTTCACATTCATCCTGAACACACACACAAACACAGACCCTCTCTCTTAAAGTCATCCCTGATAGGAAATTTGATTTACCCTAAGATAAGAACACCAAGTGGGTATTGCAGATGGAACAGTCTGAGTGTTTGTGTAATATGTGCATTTCAGAGATGGGGAAGATGAGATGTTTGTGATTGACTTTGGTACTCATCAACCTGCAAAAGTGTATACAGTGTTGCTGAAGACTAAACCAACTGAGCAACCCGGCTCCTGAAGGCTGCAGGGTGTTCCTGGCTGGATGCCCCATCTCAGCAGAGACTTCTGTAAGAAGGCATTCCAGAGACGGGGAATACTCACTCTTGTGTGAGTGAGATTCAGTGAAACACAGAGATAAAATCAAAAGGCTACCACATGGCCACTTTCTAATTGTGAATTCCGCAAGGCACCTGTTTGTTTCTAGCAGAACCTGCTGATATTATAGTACTTTAGACATACGCTGTAGACCTAATCTGACACTAAGTGGACCAAGCCACACCTAGGCTTCTTTGAGAAGTTTAGAAAGCAAAGATATCTCACTGAAGCTCAGGACACATTGGGAGGGACCACAACCTGAGCATATTATAGTCCATTGCATTAGCAATATATAGACACCATACCAGCAATACTTCTAATCTCAATCATCCACATAATCATTGTGTACTAATTCTCATGCCCGGCTGAGAATCTTCCTTCTACTACTCTACTACACATGGTTAAGTATCTTTCTTCTCAGAGAACGAGAAACCCATTTGGGGTACAATTAGAGTAAATATCTTAACCTGATTGGGTCATTTATGTACTAAAGCTGTTTAAAGGAATTCTGAGATAAGTAGTTCAGATACAGATGTCAACACTGCAAACATTTACACTGAGATTCATTAATCCAAATATAGAATTAAAAATATCTACATGGACAGTGAGAGCTCACTGTCCTTATCACAATTTTTAATCAGGCTCTATGTCAAGCGAAAGGGCATTTGTTTTAGGAAAAGAGAGGAAATTGCTGTGTTTAGGTCTATTAAAACTTGAAGCATGGAAAAGTTTCTAAAAAAATTATAGATGATACGCATGAAAACACTGGATTCATTCTCAGGCAATAGAGTATCTGCAACTTGATCTTAACAAAAGAATATTGTATTTATCTAGACTGATTTGTCTAGCATGAAAAGGCTTAACATTGAGAAGATCAAGTAATGGCAGTAACAAAACAAAATGCTTGAAATTTACTATCTTATCACACACACACTCACACATACCAAGCTTGAAGTGCTCAAACTGTAAGTTTTTTCTTGAAGAGAAAGGCTTACATCCTTTAAAAAATCCCAAAAGGTTTCAATCAATAAAGCAAGCAATGCAAAACAATATGAATGCGTTAATAGATTGATCTGGGTGAAAACTTAAAATTTCCAAATAAACTTCAAGTGAGGTCTCAGGTCTCAGAAATTATCTGTCTCCTGAATTATTGTGTAAAACCAATAAAGCTAAGAAATTTTATAATTTTTTTCTCCTCTAGATAAGATAATAATAAAATGGTCACCATGAGAAAAAGAAAAGGCAAAAAGCAAGGAGGAAATATGAAGCAAAGACAGTTGTAAATGAGAAAGGAACTATTATATAAGTAAATATGAAATATTTGCTAAGTACTGTTATTTTGAATGAATAATGAATCAAAAACTATTTAGATATGCTCAGGTTTGGTATTATTTTTTTCATTTGTACTCTTTGGATTTTGTTTAAATTTGTGGTTTCTTTATGCCCATTTTATATAAGTTATTGACAGTTACACTCTTTCTGAATTCTACTGCAATACAGTGTGTGGGTGTAGACCTGGAAGGTAATTTCCTTTCTGTATGTGTAAACACCTTAAATGACTGCTAGTGAAGATATCAAATCATTAAAACAACATTCTTAGCTGATATAAAGGGAGGAAATGAGCATAAAGGAATCTGACAAAAAATCATTGTGAGAAAATGAAGTTGGATAAAGTTAAATGGAGTAGTTTTAAAGCAATAATGCAGTCAGAAGAAATAAAATTACCCAAATTATTAAATTAAGGATAAATGAGCAGATAAGTTTAATTTTCCTTTATAAACACTGTCCCTGGGACAGATAAAGACAGGCAGCTGCAATACTATGACTTTTTTGTTTCTCAGTGAATACTGAGGGCTGATGATGTATTATTGCTGCTATCAAAGAAAATATCAGATATGAAAAATTAATATGACTACTACTCACTCTTTGGAAGAATGCTGAAAAAAAAATTCTCTCTTTATGGGAAAGAGTAAAATATCATTCATATGTTTGGATAACTTTTAGTATCATAATTTAGTATCTTATACCAGGAAGGTATGTATGCTGCCAAGGTCCTCAAAGACCCATAATCATCTTTTGACTAATTTAATGCAATATAGAATGTAAAAAAACTTTTTTTTTTTTTTTTCCTTTTTTAATGTCTGTTGGAAAATTCAGGTGATAAGCTTTGGGGAACCAGTAACTGCTTGCAAGTAATGCATGTTGCTACACAAAAGATCTTAAGATTTTTCACACACAGAAATATTCATTAGTGGAGTAGATATCTGGTGGCATATATGATTCTAGTGATTACATTATTAAAGTTGCTCTTGGAAACTAAAAAGGAGAGAGAGAGGGAGAAGAGGGAGACACATGGAAAGAGGGATGAGGAAGGAAATGGAAAAGAAAGGGAAAGGGAAAAGGTTGTCACAGTAAAATGTCAAGACAGACAGAGATGAGTTCCAGATGAGCATCCTTGTCTGGAGCCACTCTCCCATGTATAAGAGGTAAGAAATAAATTTTTTGCCATGCTTTTCCATTAACACAACACAATTGTTACGGAAATATTTTTAAATTCATTTGGCTAGTATTGCGTGTGATGCTATTAGTTTTGACTGGAGTACATCAATTAGATGCAAGTTTTTCATCTTCATTGGTCTCTAGGTATCTATGCCTGTACTGTATTTAGTGTATTTAACAAAACAGGGCTAATCTCTGCACAGATCCCTGAGGGACATCCCTTGTTACTGATCTCCATCTGGAGATCGAGACTTTGACCACTACTTCCCCTCCAGATGTGACCTTGTCCCCTTAACAATCTGACTTAGTTGCTTGTAGAAGCAAGACAATGAAAATATCATATTGTGGAGATGAAGAAACCACGACTGCAGTTGGGCTCAAAACTGTCCAGAACCTGGTCAGGGGGTTTGGACTGTGCACAAGGGACAAGTTGATCCTGCCAAGAAAAGGGAAATAAGAGGTTGTCATGATGAAAAAGACCACTGACCTATTTCAAATCCCACTGACCCATTTCAAGAAGAGAACTGGACAAGTTTGGTCAAACTTTAAACTCATTTTAATACAGAGCAGGGATAGGCGGGGTCAGGTAATGAATATGCATTGGGGTGTTGGGAAACTTTATGAATATGTACAGGTTTTGGAAATAAATGGAGAATGAAGGCTTTCTGAATTGAGCATATGTCTTTGAGACATGAATCTCCTGTTCTCCAGGGCTGTCAATAAAACATACCCTTTCCAACTTTAATTAGTTGGAGAGTTTTTGTCCATACTGCATATTTACATAAAGTCCACTCAACAAATCCATCTCTCTCCAATTCAGAGAGAAGAAGGTTTCCAGGGCACCATGTCTATGGTCATATAGAAGTCCAGAGAGATAACATCCATTGTTCCATCTGATTAATCTAACAAGCTAAGTCTGAAAATGATTGCTCTGTCAGAGATGTGCAGAGACTCTCAGTCTGAACAGATAAGAAAGTATTATAAAACACCAGGTAGACCTTTCAGCTAAAAGTGCTCGGTAAGTACAGCTACTGTATAACCAAACTAATTTCAGATTTCTTATAGTCATGTGAAGAAAAGACTCCACATTTTTTCAGGATTGATGTACATTAAGTATGTATCATATGTTTTCTAAGTATCAGTTTTTCATGGAGTGTATATAGGTATACACACATACACATATACACAAATATCCATATGTATTTGTTCACATATATATATAAATAAGAGTAAATTTGAAATTTTGAACCACATAACTTACTAAGATTCTCGTTTATAGTCTTGAATATGCAATAGTCTTGAATTATGCAAAAAAATTTTAGTTGGTGCATGCATAAGACTCCTGAATTTATCTTTTTCATCTATCATTGCTATGAACACATGTTTTGAATAATCCAGATAGAATTTATAATTGCTCATCCTTTCAAATGCTTTTTAATACTTTTATGTAGTTAAACTCAAATCCACTTCCACTCAGATATTTATCAGTTATTCCCATTTATGAAGCTAATTTTACAAGTTGGGAGATACTGCTGTGAATAGAATTCTTTATTAACAAAGTCATGTTTAAACCAGAATGAATTCTGAGGCATGTTTCATTTCTAAACTTACAAGAAACATAAAAAAGCACTTAAAAAGAAACAAAAAAGTCCTTTTTAGTGATATTTTAAAGCATTCATGTGACACTGTATATCCTCCCTTAATATACATATATTATACCTCACTTTGCATTTGCACTGATTTAAGTAAATAGGCAAACAAAAGCAACAAAATTAGAGGCTATAATTTTAAAACTGTTCTATATTTTTTTGATCCAGTATTGAATTTTTTAATGAAGTTATCTGTAGACAATATATAGCATCTTTTTAGGAGGGCAGAATATCTACACTTGTGAATGCCTTCCTGGGATGTGATAAGAGGACAGAAGATTAAATAAATGTTCGTGATTGTCCTTTTTTTAATAGGAACACTGTGTTCAGGTGGCTATAATAAAGAAAATGCAAATATTATAGCTAAAAAGAGCTTTAGGGAAAAAAAAAGAAGGCATTCAGCAAAATATTTGTTAATTCCAAAAGTTTTAAAATCTTAGACATAAATAGATTTCTAAATGTTTCCACAATAGGGATTTTTTTCTTTTTTTTTTTGTAAACAGAAAATAAATCCAACGAACAGAGATCAACACCAGCTTAGAATATTATTGACATCGTTACAGAAAATACTATTTGAAATTAATAATATGTAGGCATGCGTGAAACTCCAGCTTTTTTTATCGCAAGCCCTGCATAGAACAGTGGATTTAATCCCTTATAAGGATGAAATGAGGCCCTAAGTGAGTAGTTATCTGCAAAAAGGCAAAAATCCTTGAGCACAGACACACCTAGAGCATGCTATTGTGCTGAATGCAGGTGATTCTGAGTGTACACTGGTCCCAGGCATCAAATCCTTGAAACACAGCACACAGTGAAAGATACTTGCAAAGCAGTTGTTTGGTTTTATCACTTATTGAGCCTTATTTTAAGCCAGATAGACATTGACAATTCTTATGAAAACAACCTAGAAATGTATTGTGGACTTTTTCCATCAACTAGAATTTCAAAATTAATCACCTGAAAAAAAAAAATAATGAGTTTGTTCTATAGGGTTACTGCTAACTTACAACAGGTTTGATTAAGCTATATTTATTTAATCTTTAAGTAGGAGCCTTCCTTTCTCTTTTTGTTTTTGTTTTTGTTGTTGCTGTTGTTGTGCCTAGTGGACATTTAAGTTTAATAAGCTTTTCCATGAAAAGATTAAATTTAATTATAATGTGTTTACATGTTTAGTCTGAGTGCATTAGTCAATATGAAGAATATATTCATATAACTTCTTTGCTCACATTATTTATACTCCTTATTCTTCCTTTTCTTCTTTTATTTTTCCCTTTATTTCCTTTCTTATTTCCTATTTTTTTAATGCTTGATCTTCTTCCCAGTCTCCTGAGACACACACATTCCTATATCTCTTTCTCATTTTTCTCAGACCTCCCCTGTATATAGTGCATAGTTATTCTCTTTTTCTCTGAAGATCTAAATTTTACTTATTTTGTCTCACCTGGCCTGTGTCAGAATTCTGGATAATAATATCCAAATTCCTCAAGTTTTAGTGGGATCAAATGAATTCAGTTCTAGAGAGAAAGGAACAAAATAATGTGCAGCATGACAACAGCAAAAAAAAAATGCTTTTTGTTCATTTGTATAACACATGAAATAAAGAAGTGAGCTCCATAAATCTGATATGACAGTCAATATAAAAATTTGAGGTCAAGATGAGAGACCCTGATATTATATGAGAGTGTTGTTTTAATGATTTCTTGTCTTCATTGGTAGTCATTTAAGATGTTTACATGTAGAGAAAAGAAATTATGTACCAGATCCACACCCATGCACAGCAATGCAGTAGAATCCTGATAGAGTGTAACTGTCAATAACCTGCATAAAATTGGTATAAACAAACCTAATTAAAAAAAAAAGAAACAAACAACAAATTTAAATGAAATCCAAATAGGACAGAGGAAAAAATTCATACTGAGCATATCTAAATAGCTTTTAATCCATTATGCAATCATTTCATGAAGAAGGAAATAAAATAGTTATACATATGAACCTCATAATTTTTTAACAAATGCAATTTTTAACAGTAAAATTGTATTAGACCCTTGAACAGGTAAGACAACACTGTTTCATAGTGCTGTGTCTTATGGATGTCATATTTATGATCTATTTTCCATCTTAGAATCTCTTTTTTTCTTCAAATGTTTGCATTATTTCATTATTGTGTTTCTCTGTAGGTTTCAAGAGTACAAAATAAGTCTTGAAAACACCGGGCAGTGCAATGGCTGTTTTTTTATGAACCTCCTTCAAAACCTATTGGATCAGCTCAGAACATCAATATGCTCTAAATATCAGCACTGTTAACTTAATCCACATCTCTAAGAGAAGGGAGAAAAAGGATTCACATGAGAAACTGTACAGGTAATGCCCATGCAACTGCTTACCTCTATTCCAAAGAGTCCGGCATTTGTGAAATTTCCTATATGGCATCCAGTCCCCTTAGGACATGCTGACCTAACCACTCAGAACATGATTCCTGACACTTCATATCATATCCATGATTAAGTTGTACATAGAGCTGTCTCTGATCATATTATGTAGATGTGAGTTTGAAGTGAGCAACATCTGCTTTATCCCTTTTCTCACAGTCGAGATGGTGTTTTTTTCTGTGTTTTCTCCACTCTTTGGGGTGCAGGATACACATGGGCATTGGCAAACATGCTTACAAATTGCTCAGCTGCATGACAATTAAAGCTATGTTAACATTTTTTAAGAGTTTTGAATTTTAATATGCTATTACACATCCAATCTCTCCTCTCCCTTTTTTACAAGATTATCAGGACAAATTCTGAGATGCTTGCTCTAGAGACAGGTGGACAAGAAAGTGAATTGTTTAGAAAAATATTGCTCAACTCTGCTGAACTCTTTTGAATGTGCAGAATAAGTGAAGCCCTTTAGAAAAAGGGACAATAGATCTGTATAATATCATGTGAGCTGTGTAACAAGTGATGAAAGTTTGGGAAGGTGCAGCATGTACTTGGTCAGTACAGAACAGAAGATGAACCATGTTAAAGAATGTGCACATTTCATATTTTGAATATTTCTTACTTTTCCTCTCTGCTAGACCTTTTGGTTTGAATCAGGAAATTTTTTGTGTTTTCCAACAGTAGAAAGTAAAGCTCAACTAAGCTCAAGTTTTATACTTTTATGACCATGGATTATAATTAAATTTTTGATAGTTTGTCTTCAGGGTTTATGCATTTTATAGTTAATTTAAAATTTCACTGGATATTTATAATCACTTCAGAGTTATTAATGTTAGTCAAATCACATTGGAACATGTCAACAAAATCATATACAAAGATTCACTGCACCCATTTAAGCTTTAAGAAGGTTAGACTGAGGGAAACAAGGACTGATCATGAGATGAGGCTTTAGGATCACTATAGTCTCCCTGCCTGGGACTTGCAGGATGGGCTAGGTTAGTGCACAGCCATCCATATATGAGCTGATGGTGATATTCAAAGACCTCTCACACTGAACACAGTTACTATTGTTTTGTGTGTTTATTTTTTTCTTATTTCAAACAACTGCAGATGATTTACCACTTGAAAAATATTTATCTCAATGGGAACATAAAATAGGCTTTGATACAATATAAAGGATACAGCAACAAAAAAATTAACAAGAGAAAAGGAGCTTCTGCAGACTAACCTGTGAGATTTTATGTAAACATTCTTGATGCAAATAGTCTTTTGATCGCCATCACACAAAGCAGAAGACAAAGAAGGAATATTGGTCATGTAGGTATTTATTGTGAAGATCATTTTATGCATATGCAGGGAAATTATTTGATCACAAGAAAATAGATAGGAATGAGTCAATGGTTTGGACTGGAAATAAAATTTATTGTTGCATAGACATAGCTGCTCCACAAAGTTAAGGAAAGAATACATACTTTTCCTGCGAGGCTTTCAATTCTAGTCACATAAGCAGTAAATAAAAATGTCCTTTATTTTCTGCTCTGTAAGGTTGTTGCTAGAAATGACAGACTTGCAACTCCCTCTCTTTTGTCTGTCTCCCCTACCACTACATTAATGTGAGTGAGTGGGCAGACTTCAAACTGCAAAACCTCAGACTGATCTTTCTTTTCTAGCAAATATGAATTTCATTAATTGCTATATTTCAGATCCTTATTTTTGCTACATTGCTGGTCTAGTTTCAGCAAATACAGACATACATTTAATATACACTTGGTCAAAACAAAGTAATTAATTACAAAACATTTCAAAATATTTTAACACATCAGTTCCTATTTAATTGAACTTTCAATGTACGTTCAGAGGTATTATGCACCAGCCTGGAAACAAAGACATTTAATCAAGGCAACTGAAAAAAAATAATTAATTAGAAGTACTCTGTTTTGCTACAAACACTGTAAAATAAGAAAATATTCAGACTAGAATATTCATATTTTATATTTCAGTGTCTTTACAGAGGCCATAGTGAGAACATATAAGTGAATTTGCTGGAAAATTTTATTCAAAAAAAAAGATGGATATTTTGGATATGACATTGAAAAACTTTCCCCTTGGAAAATCTGGAATTATTCTGAATTTTCAGCTTTATTTTCTAACTTAATAAAATAAAAATATTTGATTTTGTTTCAGTTTACTCAGCATATGTTCCTTTCTCTTTAATAATTTTCTGAGAAAGATAGAATCCCAGAACAGTTGAATTTCAAAGGGAACTCTGTAGTTCATATAGTACAGCACCTTTCTCAAGAAGAACCAGCTAACACAGGTTGCCAAGAATTGGGTTTTGAATCTCTCATGGGTGCAGACTTCAAAATATTTCTGGACTGTCTAGTCCAATTGTTGGTCACCCTCACAAAGAAAATAAGTTATTTATTTTGTTTTGACATGGTGGCTTGTGTATCAGTTTGAGCCCATTTCCTCTAGCTTTGTCATAAGATTCCACTGGATAGAGTCTGGTTACATATTTTTTAGTCCCTGAAGGAAGGTCATTATGCATATTTACAAGATTCCCTGTGAACCATCTCTTCTCTCAGTTAAACAGACTCAGATGTCTCAGCTTTTTCTTATATGAGAGATGCTCCCTTTGTGGCACTTTCTGGGCTTACTCCTATACATCCATGAATGGTTTGTTATACATTTGCATCATACCTTAGAATCATAGAAACACAGAATGACTTGGGTTGGAAGAGACCTTAAAGGTCATCCTGTCCCAGCCCTGGGAGGGGTCATCTTCCACCAGACCAGGCTGCTCAGAGCCGCATCCAAACTGGCCTTGAACACCTCCAGCCATGGACCATCCACAGTTTCTCTGCACCGGCAACCTGTTCCTGTGACTCACCACTCTCACAGTAAAGAATTTCTTTGTGATATCTAATCTAAACATCTCAGTTTAAATACTTTTGCAAAATACATTAATCTTATAGCAATGTTGTTTCATTCTGTGGGTTTTAATGCTTTTTGTTATTTTAGTTAGGTTTTCATGTTACTAAACTCCATTATTTTATAATACAGTTTTAGAAAGAATATCCAGAAAGTGGGATATATTTTTAAAATTAACATACAAAAGAAAAAAGTCTTCATTTTACATTTTTGATGAAGAGTGCTGAAACAATAGCTTGAATAAGAATGCCTTTACTGACAAAAGAGATATAAAAACGTTGGTGAAATGGCCATGGTTTTGGTTTTTTTAAAAAATGAAGAGAATTAAAATTTTGTAAAATTCTCAAAAGTCAGAGAGTTTGCTTGGTTTTGAGGCATTGGGAGAAGGTTTATTTTTCTAGGAAAAGAAAGTTATGTCACCGGATTTTATTCTTTCTGTTAATAAAATTTAGCAGTAATATGGAACCATTCTGACTGCAGAGACTGTTGCTTAATTTTTTCATTCATACACATATGAAAAGGACTAGTTTGTGAAAATATTAATTAGGTTTCTACTTGACCCTAAGCTAGATACCTCCATATATCCTAGGAGATGGCAAAAATAGTCACAGCAGGGGAACTTAGCTCTCAAATGTTAGTAGCTGAAGGGCTTTGCTTCCTGTTATACAACAGAGGCATTAAGGGTTTATTAGATAAAAGCAGCAAGACCATGCTGTTAACAGTATGAGCAAGCAGCTGACAAGTGAACGAATTACAGGCCCCCCTGCATTTAGATTTTATAACTTTTTTTTTTTTTTTTTAATCTCTTCTTTCTCTTGCTGTTTCTGAACAAACAATGTCAATGAGAACATCTCACGATGATAAAATATTTCTTTCTCCTGTCAAAGATATGTTTTTCTTTTCAGAGAAAGTAAGACAAAATACTCTTTTTTCCCCAGGAGCTTGGAAGGCTCTGCTTTCTAATTAGAAGACTTCTTCCATTTTCGGTTCAGACATTAGAACTCAATGTGATTTCCATATCTGAAGACTATTTCTCAACGTATGAACACCTGTTAACTACGTGTATGGCATTTCTATGCCAAAAGAGATTTGTCAAAGGAATCACAGCATGGTCAGTGGATAGTTAAGAAAGCAGGCTGTTTTGATGATTTTAGTTTATTAAAAACAGATAGCATCTGACTAGTTAGCATTTTAGGATGCTAGTTTATACCACAGCAATAACATAAATATCTAAAAGGAAGATGATAGAGGCACAAATTACTCTTACAAGAAAATACTCCTATGACAAATATTTGAAATCAATTCATATTTAATTAATAAAATTATAAGGCACATACAGTACAGATCAGAAATAATAATTAATTTATGTAATGGCAGCACAGCACAAATTTGCTTTTAATATAAGATTCTTAACTCTTCTTAAATGTAGGTAATCTTAGCATATTGAATTTTGCATAACATTGAAATTAGCCATAACTTTTCTTTTAATGAAGCATCATAGATTAATGAATTAAATAAAAATACTTATTGAGTAATTGAATGAGCAAATTAAATTGGGTTATTGTTGCAAATAAGCTAATGTTAAGTTTATCAGTGTTGCTGAGAAATACACTCGATGACGAGAAAAATATGAGCTTGCATCAACATAGTTAAACAGCAGTTGTCAAATAAGTGTGCAAATATTGTGAAAGAAGTTTCAGTGTCATATTTGGATTTTTCCAGTCTGGCCTCTCTTGTGACTAGGCCTTCTGTTAATTAAAATCCCATTTAGTTTTCTCTATTGTGCATTTTTTATACAGCTAAAACTAATCAGGCTAAGGTCAGTTTCTTAATAGCTTCTAAAAATGAGGTTGAATGAACACTACATTTCATAACCTCAATCTGCAAAAACTAATCATTAGCAGAGATCTTCCTGAGCTAATTTGTTATGGGTTGTTCTCTTTGGTAATTATCTTAACATCTAAATACCTTTAGACCTCTTTAAGTGAATACTCCCTAACACTTATGCAGATATGTTACACTTCACTTTCCTTCAATTTAGTGAATCTTGCTTAGACTAATAGAATTATTTCAATTTTAAAAAAAAAACAACTTGTAAGATTTTATTAGCTCTTCATAAATATTTATAGCAGTTAGTTTTATCATTTTCTTTGACAGCATCATATCTACTGCCTTTTTATCATGACAGAGAACATCTCCATGATTACTGCTTCATGCTTACTGATTTCTTTTACTTCGTTATATCAAGGGATACAGTGTTATTGCCTTCATTGTTCTCTTCCCCTCTGTTTTGCATTTGGTGTCTTTTCATCCTGTTTCTATTTTATATAGGTGTTAAAGGTGTGCAGATATATACATTAACTATTATCAAAGCCTTTTTATTTTCAGTTATTTTTTTCATTTTTCCCTATATCCTGATCTCCATTGTGTATTCATTGATGCAAATAACTGTCTACTGCTATTCAGTATTCAGGTTCCAAACTGAGAGACACTAGAGGATCCAAAAGTAAATGAAAATAAAATAAAATCAAAATCAAAACTTTTTTTTTTTTTTTTTTTTTTTTTTTTTTTTTTTTTGGGGTTTTGGGAAGGAACACCTCTGTTTT
>VYXF01010454.1:396983-431030 GCA_013397295.1 Polioptila caerulea
TTAAAAAAAAAAAAAAAAAAAAAAAGTGTGAAAAATATGATAAAGAAGAAAGAAGCTTTTTTTATATATATATTTATTTATTCTCTTTACCTTTTTTTATTTTTTAGCCATAGAAATATTCAGTAAGGACATTATTCTTAGACAGATAGAAATTTTCACGAGTTTTGGTCTTTGCAAGCAGTATACACTTCAGTTTTAATTTACCCCAGAAAATCTTAAGGGGCCTTCCAAGTATGGAAAGATTAAGTCACTCCTCCACTTTCGAAATGAGACTTAGCTTGTTTAATCAACAAATAAGGAGCACTAAAAGAGCTGCCCAAGCTAAACGGAGTCTGTGATGATGAATTCTCACTCAAATTTTTTAGCCAGGAAGACAGCAGAGTGGGTCTATTATTGGTGTAACTATAAGTGTAGTGTAAAACACTACAAATTAATTCACAGGAAATTAGCTCAATGTATGCCCAGAAGTATTCAAGGACTCTCTTTAAATAGAAATTAAATTTTATTTGTAAATGTAGTAATTTTTAATTAGTTGTTTAACTGCCACTGCATACCCCAGATCTTAAAAGAAGGGAGAAGTTATTATGTTGATGGAGAAATACATAATTGTCCAAGAAAAAAATAGCATAAGAATGTATGCAGATATTACATAAGGTTAGTTTGTTTGCAAACTATTGTTAGTATTCTTTAAATTCAGAAAAACAGTTTCAAAAATCAAAATGGTGGGAAAACACTTTTCAGAGTTAAACTCCAGTGCATTGACTTAAATCCTAGCTTATCAAAATGAGAAGACAATTTTAGCCATATACAGGTCTATAAGGAAGCCCATCAGAGAGGGACTAATGGCCAAATCTACTCTCTCTACAGCAGAGATTTGAAAAGCTTGACTTGCTGCTAGCAGCAGGAACAATATTTCTTGGGATATTAGGTAGTGCTAGAAAAGAAAGGCATGGAGAAATTAGGAACTGCCAATCTTCTGGTGTTTATCCCACTTTCTTTTTTTTTTTTCTTGTCTGAATTTAAGATTCCTCATCCCTATTGCAAGCTTGATTCTAGTCCTTCTTCCTTGGGACACCTACTGATACATGTAGAATTACATAAAGGGTTTTTTCCTATATTTTGTGTATTCCTATTTTTTGGGTGTTTTTTGTGTAGTTTTTGTTTTGTTCATTGGGGTATTTTTACTTTTCGGGTTTTTTTTTACTTTCCCTTTTTTTTTTTCCTTTGTCACTGCTGAGAAGCCTTGTTCTTGCTCTATTGCAGGGAATTTGTCTGTAGCAGAGATGAGAATCTGTCTTATGGCTAACAGTCCCAAAAGAACATGGTGGTTGTAGAAAATAATAAGCATGAAGGAAGAAGATTGTAAACAATCCTACTCCCCACAAATGTGTCCTGAGTCATCCCTTCCTAGGACAGCCAGTGAACAAAGCAGAACACCAAGGAGACATAAGGAAGCCTTGGAGATTTGTGTTTTTCACATGTTCCTCAGGAGATATTTTTCTCAGTTATAAATGAGTGGTAACTTATGCTCATCTGAACACAAAAAAATACAGAAAATGAATGTAACAAGAGACTGTGGTGAGATATATTGAGGGTCATGAAAATAAAAGTTCAGTGAATAGAATTTGCTTGTCATTGCTGGGAAGAAAAGAGAAAATGCTTTTCTAGATGTCTCCAAGTTCAGTCTCTGTTCACCACTGTGTTCTGTATTTTGAATCAAGATGACTATATTAATAATACAAATATTGACCATCTATTATTTTGAAAAAAATAATTACCTATATCTTATGTAATAAATGTGTCTGTCTCACAAAGATAAGTTTAACATAAAAATTTATTCATTTGACATTCCTCAGGTTGTATCTTATTTATATTTTCTACAGTTTTTACTTCCACAAAATTCTACTAAAGTATAAATGGAAATAAAAGTATTTTAATTCTAATTTACACCCATTATCTATTTAACAGATTTGGCAATATTACATGGCAATTTCATTACTGTTAAATTGACACAAACTTAAAGGTGTTTTCGTGTTGTCAGGGCAATGTAACAAGTCTAAAGTTTATATAAAGGAATTCGCCCAGTAGATGTACTTTACCTGAATAATTGCTGGTATGTCCATTAGAGAGACTGAAATACATTTATCCTGAAGTTAAATAGGATGATTATATATCACAGTGAAAGAAAATAGGCCCCGTTTGTATTGTTTTTTAATAAACTTTGTGTTATTTGGTTAATTATTTTTAAACCCTCAAATGAATATTAAGTTCAAGTGAATCTTTTTTTTTTTAATTTATTCATTCATTTTCATGATGAACACTATGTTTATGAAAATATAAAGTCTCTCTTGAGGAATTTTCTTATCACATAGAATTAGATCTGAAATGTGTATTTGAAAAACCTTAATTTATAACATAAAGTAGTTTTTAAGGTGTACTTGCACATGGACAGGTTTTATGGAAACTTTAGGAATGATAGCTGTCTTTTTCTTCACATAATCATCCAAAACAACCAGTTATGCTTCTGTTGTAACACAAAACACATACATCATTCTAGCATTCTCTTGCTTCTGATACCTCATTCTTTCTCTACCTCAAGAAGACTTTTCTAGCTTTCTCCCTTATAATCTTGTGCAAATTGCATTAGGATGAAGTTATAGTCAGCCTAAAGAATAGTTTCATCTGAGTTGTTTTTAGTCAGTGCTTTTAAATGTATTTTATTGAAGACATGAAATATCCAGAGATTAATCCCAAAGGAAACTTGTCATCAGGTCATCAGTAGTACTGGTTTGAGTTAGACTGACCAGGTATTCATGGGATCATCAGCTGCCACATCTTCAGCACTGCTTTTGCTGGCTGCAGCTTAGTTTTGGTCTTTCAAATAGTTATCTTAGAAATGCATGCTGTGGTCAGCTAAAAGAACCAAATCAATCAATAAAACAAACAAAATACCACAGCTTTCATCACCGTGGTATTTGATTTTAAAAGTATTATCCCCAGAAGATATCCACCTCCGTGGAATTGTTTTCCCAGTTTTACAAATGAGGTTCACCTTCTTTTTCATATGAAGAGGCTATGAAATTTTCTATGATTAATGTTTTTGAATCAAAAAAATTAAAACTAATATTGCTTCAGAAAAAGCTTCATGAACTTTAGCAATTTTAAGAATGAATAGAAACAAACATGTAGGCTTTGAGGAATTTTACTTGAAAAAATCTAACTATCTTATCTACCTCCAGGGTTAGGCAGGACGTGAACTCAATTTTACATGGTTGTATTGTGGATTAAGTTCTCACTGGGAGATCTATAATTGTACATAGTTACTTAACCCCTAAATGGTTATACAAGACACAAAATCATTGATACTCTGTGGATTTCTCCTTAAGTCAACAGAACAAGAATAAATAGTAATGGAATATATTATTTTTTTGCAGATACTTTTCCTTGAAGTGGGACTTTTATTAACATTTTAAGCAAACTGTGCAGTGATTTCCCTTCTGCTTCTTCCATCTATTTTTTAATTGTCAAAATAACAAAAAATCAATGTTTATAACAGCTATGTAACATTCAATCTTTATATTTGCTTGTTTTTTAAAAACTAATAACAAAGTCAATATTTCAGTCTTCATGTTTGGTAACCTTATATACACACATAACTCTATGCTTGAAAACTCTGAGGGATTTTGTTCTGCTAAAATTATATATGAACAATAAACAGAGTTATGTTTAGTGGCATTTATAGACAATACAAAATTAAAAAAAAATCCAAACAGTTTTAGGGCACAATTCAGTTTAGGGATTCAACATCCTGAACGTGCCCACTTTAGGAACTTGTGAGGTATCCCATACAGTCTCCAGATGCACTCCAGATTGTGTGCCTCAGAGGTCCTTTTGCATGCCTACCAGTCCTCTCTGTATATTCACACTCTAAATAAGATAATGCAGTCTAACTCTGGACTAGATATGAGTATTTTGCAGTTATTCTAATTCATAATTAGATACATTATCGGGGCACCTCACTGGGATGCTGAGCATACTCGTGTTCAGACTGAAGATCACAATATCCTTTATACCTGTTATCTGAAATAACCAATAAACAATTGCTTTGTACTTGCAACTTGAGCATATTCTATTTGCTTATATCTTTTTGTGCTTGGCTAAAGATATTCCAGCTAAACTAGGAGTGGTCTGTAACAAAACACATGATGCCTCCTCAGAAACCATAAGATATTCATTTTGGCTTTTATCTACCTCTGCAAATGAGTGCAGCCATCCCATGAGTCCTGCAGTGCCTGCCAGTGCTCTGTGGGTGTCCCAGATGGCAGAATAAAATATCAGTAAAAATCAGTAAAAATTTTATTTTGAGAATAAAATCCTAACCTAAATTCTGTAGGTAGGCTACTAATTCTGTCATACTTTTGTCTTCAAATGAAAAAGTATCACTAGTGTATTACTCACCTTGTCTTAAAGGGAGTTATATAAAAGAGGAAAGAAGAATCACTCTTTATATCCTTATCTGATTAATTAATTTTCAATGTGTTCCTATCTATGAAGTCATCTGAAGAAGTCTAGCTCAGGCTTAGACATCTAGGAATTGATTATACAGTAATGTTTTGCAAACAAAACCCTTATGATTTCATAACCATAATTGTGCTGTTTTAATTATAAACATTATTGTAAAATTAATAAGCATTACAAGAAGAAATATGTTGTGTGGCTTTTCTCCCCTAAAAGAAGAGAAAATTCTTTTAATAATTTAACACATGCACCAATTATTTGCCAATTGCTAGTAAAAGTGAAAAAAGTCTATAGAACCTTATCTGGTAGGAATATTAAATTTTCTCACGTCCAAAATTCCCAAATTATTTCTAATGTGTCCCTGCCATGCCAAGGGTACTGAATGATCTGTACAGTTACTTCCAACCTAGATAATTCTGATTCTATTATTCCTTTTAGCAAGTGATTTCCTCCAGCTCTGAATTTTCTATAGTACTATCTCTTTGGGAGTTTCAGATCTCATTAGAAACCATTAGACTCTTGAGAGATGTTAACATCTCACAAACACTATAAACAATACCTTTTCAAACTTGATTTAAATTTTTGTGTTCCCTAATTAATATTTGTGCACTGAGATAGATTAAGAATATAAAAGGGAGAAAAACATTTGAATACACGGCCTTTATAAACAAGTTCTTTCAAAATGCTTTGCAACAATGAGTAAAATTCCTTTTCTTATTTCTTTTCAGTTAAAATAAGTAAATCTACAAACAACCTTCACTAATAGATAAGACAACATAAAATAAAGTCAAACTTTTAATGAATAACATTTTGTGATAAAATTGCACACATCATTGAAATATGTTAACATAGAAATTTACCTCCAAAAACTGGTAAAGGTTTTAAAATTTTAGCAAGGAATCCTGAATATTTTTCTGCCATTCATAATGTTTATCTTGGCCCATCGAAGGGGATCCGCTTGAATCAAACCTTTAGCCTCTTTACCAGAAAGAAAACCATCATCCTTTCAACATGACAAAAGAACTAGACATTAAATAAAGAAGACAAATTCTGCAATGGTCCCACTCTGTTACAGCTGTAGGGAAATTTCAACACATTGCTGAATGGTAGATGGCCTCTGGAGACAAGGTCTTCAACTTAAAAAATAATCCCATTTATATACTCACTTAGCCAGAGCACAATATTTATTGCAACAGTAGAATATGGTTGGATTTTTTTTTTTTCCCAAAGCATTACAAAAAAATGCTGATGGTTTCATTGAATGTTGAAAAACATGTGTTGTGTTTGTGTTGCTGTGCCCTCAGGTAGTGTGAAAGGACATGCAAACCCAGCTGCACAGCCTGAAGCTGGCCTGCGGCATAAGCTGTTAGAACTGTGACCTCTGCGTGGCAGGCAATCCCACCAGCAAAAATGGTTAGTGGAAGCAAGACAAGGAGGGGCAGTTAATGTTAGAGATTATTTTAAAAGATTTAAGCTTCTAAACAGACCATATTGTGGAAAAGACGTGAGCTAGCTAAGACCTGGGTGAATAAAAAAGGGTTTTATACTGACTGCCAAAAGTAAAGTGCTGGTAATCCATAACCAGGAGGAAAGACAGCTCAGAAATGAAAAGGTGTGTAGCAGTTGTCAAAGAGACAAATGTAGGTTTCATCACTATACAGCAGAGGGGGAAGGAGCTTGAAATAAAGAAGGAAAGGAATTCTAAATAATAGTTAAAAATTCTAACAAGTTTAGGCTTATCCCTAGACAGAATATTTTGGACATAAGATGACTTCATGGTAAAAAAATATGCAAGCAGATAAAAATATTTCTTAAATTCTATAAAAGTATAGGCTTCTGCTACAACATCATAAAACATTGGGAAAAAATTATCTATGTTTTTTCAATTACTTATAAATATAGTTATTATTGCTAGAAATCATCCAGCTTCTCACACCTAGTGCTTCTTCCAATTCAGCAAACATATCTCTTATCCGGTTCATCCACACACTCTTCTCCTGTGAACAGCATAGGGGTTTCAATTGCTAGGTAAGCAAAAAGAGGTGAGGTTTTATATTGAGCTTATGTCAGCTATCATATTTATACATTGACTATCATAAGAGGTGATTGACAAGAATGATTCTGTAGTATCCTTTGTTGTATCACCAAGAAAAAGAGAAAAGTAATTGTGCAGTAAATCTGCACTTCCCCTTGTGCAAAACACCATGAGATGGATGGTAGACGGTGACAACAGCTTTCAACAGGTCTCACAAAACTAATACAGACATTTGGAGGCAGAATGTTGCCTAGGATACATTGCCATTCTTCCACTGCAGTCTGTTGATCTCCGACATTTAGACAAATTGAGCTTTTGCCCTTTCAGTTTAATGTAAATTTATAACATCTTTAAAAATTAACTACCTTTAAATATATCAAACATTTTCTCTTAAATTTAAATTGCAATTCAAATGTTTATGACTTATAGCCAGCAATTTAACACACTTATTATTATTGACCATAAATATTAAAATAATTTAATTTACCTACTTTTTTTCCATTTCCCACTCTTTTTCCTTTCTTTTTGTTTTATGGCTTTGTGGGGATTTCTCTCTGTAGAATTTCAGTACTATCCAATTTCAGTCATATCCAATGAACTTTAAAAAGAAAAACCACGTAAAATCTCTGTATTTAGAAAAACAAAATAAAATTTTAGAGTTATAAATTAAATATCACATTCTCACTACCTATTTTCAGATAACACAAATGCTTTCATTCTACGTTCCTTTGCAATTATAAAATGAATAAATGTGTTTTAACATCCACTTTTTCATGAGTTTTAGCACAGAAAAATATTAAGTTCATGTAACGAACGGAAGTCAGTAAATGTCTGAAAAAACCCAGTTTATTTCCATTATTCTATTTTTTTCTGAAAAATAATGAAAAGATAAAGAACTAATCTTAGCTCTTACTGATTCTTACTGTCTAATTTATGGTATTTGCCCAAATTTTTGCACGTTTCAGGAAAACGCCATGCTGTGCTACATTTATGATTCATAATCTTGGCTTTCATGGGCTAATTTAGGAGTTTAAATTAGCCTAAGCTAGTTAATTTAGGACCTAATTTCTTTTAAACATATTACAGCATTAATGAAAAGACAGACACCTTTAGAGAGTGGTTCAGAAGTGTTAAGCATTACTTCAGCTCTAAATTACCCTTCAGTTATCAATGATTGCATTCACAGCTGAGCTCCCATTTCCTACTTCCTAGTTCAGGAATTTCAGGTAATGCAAATTCAGATAAATTAGTGCTGTAGTTTAAAGCCATTGTACGTCAATGCATCTGGGTTTATTTTCTATGGAAATCAAAATATCAAATGGAAGTGGAATGCTTAGGTCTCACATAATATGAAGTTGTGATCTGCTCCATTGCTGAGACTAAGAGGTTTCCAAGCCATATTTAAATAAGTTTTTTTTTGTTGGCTAATTGCTTGGGCTTTGAATACTCCTAAATTTAGTCATTAATATTCATAAAAAGTGAAGATATTATCATCAAACATGTCATAATTTTATATATATATATATATGCAATAGACAGCTACAAAATTTTAAGCTGTAAATGTATATTGGTCTACCTCAAATAATAAAGTTTTCTAGGATTTTGGGGATCTCTCTGTCTTTTTCTGTTAGGATGCTATAAAATTGAAAAAGGTTCTTGATCTTTAATCTGAACAAGAAAGACCTTTGGATTTTCAAGAAAGTACTGAAGAAGGAAGAAGAGTTCTGGACTGCTGGCAAGAAACAAAGAGTTTGCACTCTTAGGACAATAAAACAGGATTCTCAAAGCATGGTTATAACTTGCTGAGTCGCTTCCAATTAAAAAGCTTAGTATTTAATTGTATATAATGCCATTTTGTAATTAAAGGCCATTTAATACAGATTTTCTTGTAACCAAATCAGATCCTTAAAATATTTGAATAGATTATATTTTACAGTTATGTTTAACTGAAAACTGAGAAAAAATATTGCTGCTTTCAGTATCAACTGAAAGGTTCATCTGGATTTTTCTTTGTTACCACATTACAAAATATTGATAGCCAGAATACTGCAATAGTCAAACAATTTCATTTTGGCAATTGAAGCACAAAAGATCCTATTATTATCAAATATGGTCTGAAATTAAATGATTTAGGTTTCTGGTTGAAAAATAAGTCCAGTAAAGGAAATGAGTGGGTTGCCAATTTGCTTTAGTCAATGTTCTATACAATATAATTGTGTCTGACCAACTTTTAGTCAACAAAACTATTGGATTTATCTAATTTTACGCCGTATCTCTTTGCTTTATGCTGCTATTACACCTTTGGCTACTGACAAATTTGTTTAATCACATTTTACTATGGGAAAGATGCCTGAAGACAGAAAATTTGTAATAAATTGCCAGAGTATATCTAAACTCATCTTGCTTTTATGTATTCTTGGATTTTTTTCCACTGGGTCATATTGCAAAAAAATCCTTGAATACCAGTGCATAACAGCCTGTTGCACTGTATGGGTTTTATGTGCTTTTAAATAATCTTCCTCTTTCAGTTTCCCCTGAAGAAACAATGATTTTTACTTCCAAATGATATTTCGTTAGCAGATTAAAAAGGAATAGCATCCACATTCCTTCTGGATTAAATCATTTATTAAATTTGCAACCTGATATTCGAAAGAAAAATTAGACCTGATCAATTACAGTGAGTTTTGTGTAATACCTTAATATTTTGAAGAATATACTCGACCTCCTTATTTTCTAAGGGGATTTTGAATAAATTTCTTTTTTTTTTTTTAATGATTGTCTGTTTATTTAAGTGGTTGGTTGGTTTTCTTTCTCCCTTCACAAAAAGAAAAAAAGGAAAGCAAAGTAGAATTTTTTCTTATAGTATTTTTCCTTCTTTTGTTCTGTAAATTAATGGAAATATTAAATAAAAAAGTGTTGACTTATTTCTTCCCCCTTTCAATTTTATTAAAATTAGGATATTTCTACATTAAATATATTAATTTCATAATTCTTAGCTATTAATTTGAATTTAGGCAAGAAAGATCAATAGTGTCCAGAGCAAATTTGCTCCAAAATATATGAATTTTTGTGAATTTGGTGATTTCTTATTTTCTCTGGTCTTGGAACTGACCAACCGACCACTCACAAAAAAAGTCTAAAAGTGATTGATTTTTGTTGCATAGCAGCTCCTTTTCTTTTTGTTTTACAGATAAGTTTTCCTCTCAGTCACATCAGGGAGCTTTATCTATTTATTGACAAATTTGAACCTTCATCTTATGTTAATTATCTAATTTTCCTTACATTTATCTCAATTAAATTGAAAGCTTAGGATAAAGGATCACTCATATCCACATGTGAAAGTCATAATTATGTTATGAACAATTTTTTAACTGTTTGATTTCATTAACATGAGTGTTTTTGTCACTTAGACAAACATATTTGGGAACAGTGTGAAACTCAGAAAAAGATGTGAAAAGTTTTGACTTAAAGTAGATTTCAATTTGTTTATTTTAGAAGTGTGAGAAATTATTGTCTGACAGAAAAGTCAATTTGATGATTCAGGACTTTAGCATGTTTTAAGGTACACTTATTATTTTACAGGTTTTGCAGCGGTAGTAAAACTGAAAGGTGAAAATTAAAATTTAAATGACACAGCAAAAATAAAAGGTAGGGTATTTTATTCAGACTAAATAGAGAAACACTGGCACTCCTTTTACAAGCTATAATTCCTTATCCATCTTTTCGGGTCAGTTTCACAAGCAAAAAAACTCAAAGGATAAAGATATATGGCTTAACCTTTCTGTCTCATTTCCTATGCCAAGGAGACTCATTTCTTTTGCCTTTTCTCAGAAAGACATAAGGCTATAAAACCAAAGTATTTTTATTGACAGGAATTGTTTTTAAGAAAAGTTATTCATTTAATTGCTCATAAGTTAATCTAATGTGGAATTTGCTACTTGTCTATGTTTTGATCAAACCAATTTTTCCTCTGAAATCTCTACAAACTCTCTTTGTAATAACTCAAGGGACCATTGATGAATTGAGAGGAAAAAAATACCTTTATTAAAGCAAATTATTTTATGTTACTTATTTTTGAATTGGTTGTCACTGAAATAGAATATAAAAAAAATACTTATGTGCAGTCTGAAATTTTTCTTCGTGAACATTTATATGCTATTTATAAGTATTGCTTTTTATATTTGGAATCAAGTCACCAGAAATGTGTATTGACACAAGAAATTTTCATATCTATAGAAATAATAAAAAAGAAATGTGGATTTTAAAAAAATATATATTTCTTTTTTTTCTTAACCTGTATAATGCACTCAATTAATTCTCCCTACTATAGTGAGAATGTGACATTCAGCTCCATCTGATGAAAGATGCAATTCATACTGGTTCACGTTCATAAATTTAGCCTCTCATGGTTGACAACACTGCAATGTGGATGTTTCTTTGCAAATGTTTTAAACATTAAATCAAGAAATTGTCTAAATGCAAAGTTATTCCTTAAAAACAACTAAAATCAGTATATTATCCTTAATGTAAGGCAGAGGGGACAATTTATGTTTCAAATAAGACAGTATCTCTGATAAGAAAGGAGAAAATTCCTTTGTGAAATCAACAACACGTGTTTTTAAAAGTTCTGGAAATAAAATATTTGAACCAGTATTGTTTTTAACAAGGTCTAAAAAGCTGGACAGATAATGGTGTGAAATTCAGGGAAGGTAATAGGAAACCATAAAAGAACAAAGGAGCAGAGAAGACAAGACATAAGTTTAGCAAACAACTGGAGTCACTGGAGTCTGTTATGATAAGAACAGAAATATGTTTTTGATACAATACTGCCTCCTCTAAGAAAATAAGTGCAGAGATATTGCACAATTAGGCATCTAGAAATGGTACCATTCAAGACATTTATCCCAGTTGCAAAGCTGTCAGTATCCTTGTATTTCAGCAATAAGTAGCACCAGGCTCATCTGGCTTTTCTCTCACTACCACACACTGACCAAAGATGGAAGAATAGAAGTGCTCTACTATATTTTCCTGCCACAGTACAGAGTGCCCAAAAGATGTGGGCTATGAAACATTGTGGAAAAGCAAGTATTCAATTGTTTGGGTAGGGTTTTCATTTGGTTTCGTTTTTGATTTTGTTTGTTTGTTCATTTGGTAGAGGTGTTTTTTGTTTATTTTATTTTTTGTTCTTCTTCTTTGCTTGGATTTTTTTTTTTTTTTCTCTAGTGAGAGGCTTGGTTTTGGTTCATTTTCTTTTGCTTTTTGTGTATTTTACATGACTCTTCACCAGTTGTTTCACTTACTCTAGTGCATTCTCCAGAAGGTATTTGAAATAATGGTGAAAAAACAGCTCAAAGTCATTATTTTTCGCATGCCCAATTGTCAAGTACTTATATGCATTATGATATATAAACTTTGCACAACTTTGATTCCATTTCACTTGGCAATTCTTAATATAGAATGTGCCCTAGCCTCAACAAAAAAAAAAACAAACAATGCACAAAATATATTTCAAAGCGTGAAATAGCAGTATATCTACTGGTTAGAACAGGATCTGAACTTAAAGAACAAGATCTTGCTTTATTTTAATGCCTAAAATTTGAGCCTTCTTTTAATATCTTTGATGTATCAGAGACCTCAGTCTCATCAGTCTCATAAATGTCATGTGTTTGTAAGGCATAGACAAACATGCTTCATCACCCTGGGATCTTGAAAATACTAGCTTATACTTTAAAAGTCTTTATTGCTTCAATTATTATATACTCTCACTATAAGATTATAATATTTTAATAATTTATTTTTTTCTGCTTTGATTTCTAGCCATTGACTCAAGATATATCTGTTAAGGTGTCAACCTTTCTATATTTTTGGTTCCTTGGTAAGTATATATGATCACCAAATTCTGTAAATACTATTCTAAAAGCTATAGAATTTTAAACTCTTGTATGTTTAGAACATATTTTTAAGTGTTTTCATGATACCAATAGCGGTTCTGGAAACACTGTTCCATTTCTTCTGTATCTGAAAACGCAGACAACAGTTAGGGATATATTGAAAGTTAAGGATATATTTACAGTTTATTCATTAAAGACCACATAACTATGACATAAATATTGAAATATATTAAATAAGCATACTGAAAAAGGTTATTATATGTAGGACAATCTCTCTTTTAAGATGAGGGAGAATGTCAAAGGCTTTTGTTGCCTGAGGCAGGGATCTGTAGGAGCAGACAGAAATGTCTCCTGAGTTATCCTATTTAAAGCTGCCTTGAAGAGCTCTAACTGTACTTTTGCTTCCTCCCTGCTGCAAGAAAAATATCACATATAGGGGGGAAAAAAAATTAAAAAAAGATTACACGAATACCACATATACTGTAGAATCAACTCCAAACTAGTCTTATAGCCTGATTTACAGAAGTAAATCTGTATTCTTGTGCTATCAGTTAATACTGTTTAAGTCCTCTCCTCTCTTGCCTAGACTCTGCTTAAATACATGCTGCTATCCTTGTCTTTACTTTTAGAACTTCTCCTTCTTCTAAAAAATTCTGGCCTTTGTTTTACTTTTGCCCTACTTTGATTCCTGGTACTGAGACTGTTCAGATCATTCCATTCATTTCTTTTTCTACTACCACTTTCTCAATGATGATTCTTGGCCTTCATATATTTTTTGCAATGTTTTCCCACAAAATATTGATAGTCATTACATTGTGTTACACAGTGGAGCAGCTATTTTAAAGTGAACATTAAGGACCACCTTCAGATCTGAAATTGAACATATTCTGATAATTTAAATATTGAGGTTGGAGGTCATTGCCATTGAATACATGAATTTCATTATATATCATAAAATTCATGACATCAGCAAGTCAAATCATACTGGTAGGAATTTGGCAGGCATGAGAAAAAATTGTTTGAGAATCCAGATTTTTATGACACATGAGAAAAATAGTGATTTAAAATATACTACAAAGTCTTTCCTGTCTATCTATTGTCGTCTTAGTGTTTGAGAAGAATTAAACTATCTGCTTTTGACACTGTGAAAGTCACTGCAATCCACTGTACTCTGTTTTCTAATGAATAAACCAGAAATACTGTATAGCACTGGAAACTCAGTCATGATATGTAAGTTTAAATAAATATCAAATCCACTTCCATATTTTACTCAATTTCTTTTACCTATCATACTGAATGTATGCCAAAGAATGTCTAACATCCACCTCTGATTTTACTTTAACTCCTTTTTAATAAACACATAAGCATAACCAGATACACAAATAGAAACCTCTTATTCCACATCCTACAAATTGTTTTATACAGAAATTTTAGATAAGATTAAATTACCTTTATGGAATTAAAATGACCTGTCTAAGGAGAAAGAATGTTAATTATTTTACAACCAATGTGCAAAGATACCCACTAATGTCCAGTAAGTTCTTCTCTTTCCCCTTGTTTTTCTATCTGTCATTTGGCCAATATCTCCTTTTTTTTCCCTTTCAGTATTTTCTCGGCCTTCCGTAGCTTTTATTCCTAACAATATGAAATACCAAAAAGTTAATCTGGACACCCAATTCATCACAAATTTTCAGCCCAGATAAATTGATGATTCTTGGCTTCTTTATGACAGAAAGTAAAGTACCTTTTTGTTGTCTCCATCCATTCATGAAAAACAAAATTCTTCTCGTACTTCTTCATTAGCAATAATTTGTAGCAGGGAAGTAAAATTGTTGGGAAAAATAAACACGCATACACACACAGAGATTGTTCAGAGTCCAAATCCATATGCCACGACTCATCACTGAGAACCCAAACCTCCCCTTCTTATCCTTCACCAAAACTGAGACATTGTAGTCAAAGAAGCAGACGTGTTGTCCTTAAGCTTTTTATTTATGTTCTGATTTAGTAGTCCGAAGGATTTCATACTTCACATTGCAATTTAGGAGTAAGATACCTGCTAATCAACTAATCTTTCTAATCATCAAGGAAATTCCAGAAGCTGGATATTTAGGTGAAAAATCAAATATCACAAACAGAGCTCCAATAATCTCTTCACATTTTTCCAAACCCTTTCTATCACACTAAACCTGATCATCTATGAAATCTAAATAATTTTAACAATTTATGTGTGTTAACTCATTATTTAATACCCCTTTTTTCTTTCTGTTCCCCTTCCCTCTTCTTCTTTTTAAATATTAATTCTGCAATTCCATGTAATTCCTATAGCTGCCCACCTAAACCCAGAAGATTTCGCATTTCCACATCAGATTCCACAAAACTCCCAGAATCCATACAGGTGTGTGTTTCCCCCCTAAACTATGCCTAAATTACTCTAATGGGTGAGAATAACTGAAAATTATTGATATTAGGGCAGTCCTGAGGAATACTGATTTAAACAACTTCTCTTATGCTGGTGCTGGGATGCAAGGTAATTTAGTGATTCACAACACCCGTCTTCAAGTATATTACTCAACTTGAAATGCTAAATTTTTTCAGACAGTTATAAAAAAACAAAATGAAAACAAAAACAACAGCACAAAAATGAATTCTTTTTTCAGTATTTTCTACTAATCAAATCCAGTGTGAGTTATTTGATTTTTGTGTTTCTTAATCACACTGAATTTCAGTAACTGGTCTATTAATAGCAAAGGCTTTATTGCTACTTTTATTTCAGCATCTATATTCACTGAGTCACTCTGAAAAAGTCAAATAAAAAACCCAGATCTCCTAATACAGATATCTTCCTAAATCTGACAAACATGAATGAACACTTTATTGATCTCAGGTGTGATTGTACGGAGTTCTTTGCAAACTATAATTTCATAGGATGCACATAATTTCATCTAACATAAAATTTGCTATCCAATTCTTATTTTCTGATTACATTCAGAATGAAAAATCCATTCTGCCTAACAGAATTTAGTGGTGGATATCTTTGTACCTTATTTTCTGTCTCTGATTTTATTTTTATTTTCTCTTTTTTTAAGTTTGTATTTGAGTGTGTTCTATTTGAACAGTTTATTTTCTACTTTTCTTTGATATTTCTTTTTTGCACATGCTATTAAAATTTTAGCAGCGTATCTGGAATAGACTGGACTAGAATTTGCATAACAATATACTTTGCCTCAAATATGACATGTTTTAAAAGAAAGCAAAATTCTGAGTATTACATTTTTTCTACATTTCAGCACCCTTCTCTCCATTTCAGCAATGTCTTCAGTACTTGTCACAAGTGCATATACTTCTAAACAGTTTTCGAATTGCAAATTACACATATAGCCCCATAATAAATTCAAAAGACCTCAAAATTACATCTCAGGTTTTCAAGGATGTCAGTTCACAACCTTTGTACTGAAGGTGGCATCCAGAAGGAAAAAAAACCCCAAACGTGTAGGCTAAGAAACAAAGTACATTAGTGTACATTAACAATGACACACTAATGGGGTTGTATAAGTTTCTAGCTGATTTGGGGCAAGGACAGAGGATTTCTGCATCTGCTCTGAGCACGTGTCTGGACGAAGTTTATTAACATACGTTTAGAAATAGATGCTGAAAAAAAATCCTTCAAATTCCAAGGCTAAATATTTTGAATAAGCTATAAGTTAGTTAACGAAAAATTACTTTAAATGTCTTTAATTTCCCCATTAATCTATTTTTTTCTTTGAATGTCTAGCAAAATGTACATGAATGCAACACAAACGAATAAAGTGAGAGGTGGGATTCAGCTCTCTTACTACCCATATCAATGAGAGACTTCTAAATCAGAATTAGTTTATATTTCTTTTTGGTCAACACAGAGAAATTGACATCTCTGGACGACTGTTTATTAAGCCTCTTAGATAACTCTCTACGGACGTCTTAATTACTTCAAATTTTATCAGTTGGTTACTTCTAATTCTCAACATATGAGGATAAAAGATCCTGGACCACGCAATGGGTGATTGATCCTGGCCTAAGAACTTCATCCATAACATATCTCAACATCTGTATAAATATTTTCATTAAAAGATCTGAAACCACTTTGGGTCCTCTAGAATAATTTGGGAACTTTGGAGACATTTATTGAAGAGGTTTTTTTTTTCCAGAAAGCTTAAATCTTCATCTACAAGAATGGTCTTCTTAACCCAGGGCATGGAGAGGACTCACTGCCATATTCACAAACCATGGGGTAACCTCAGGACTAGAGACATAGCTGTCCTTCTTCCTCCTCGGCAGGAAACGGGATATATTCAGGGTAAAGGGATCTGCTGCGATGTTCCTGTTTGGGTTTTGCATTTTGGAGAGGCAGAAAGGTCTCATTACTATTCTCTGATGGATAAGAACATCCTGTTAGTGTATTCTTTGTCTACTACTTCCACTTAGAGTAATAATTACTTTTCCTGTCTGTTTAAATCTACAGGACTGACAAGAGAGACGGAGATAGGATTCTTTTCTCTTTTGTAGTTACTTACAGATTGGAAGCAGGAGAGGGATTCTAAAAAACGTTCAGTGCTGTAGACAGGAAATGTTTTGTGAAGAGAAGCAAGACTTAGGAAAAAACCAACCAAACAAAAAAGTTAAATAGGTTAAAGGTCTTTTACCTTCTTGTTCTGGTCAACAAGAGCCTTTCAGATTCCATTTTCTATTTCATCTTATTAATTGCAGCACACACACCATCAAACAAATAGCAGTTACATCAACTGGAAATAAAATCCCAACCTGCCTCACTCTCCTCAGTTATATTTGCCCAAGGAAAAGAAAGTCTGAGAAGAAATTTTTAAAAAATTCCAAAATTGCAAATCTTTAAATAATTAAATAATCTTGAAATTAAATTCACATACTTTTCTATGTTACTTGTAGAACACATGTAATTTCAAATATATGATACATTGGTTAATCTAGCATCAGAGATTCAAAATTATGTAAAAGGGAAAAAAAATCCTACAATACCAGAAAATAACACATAAGCCATTTTAGATTAGAAAAGAGAAAAGAGGTAATTTGGCACCTTTTAAGTTTTTGGAAAGATGAGACGTGATCTGAAAAGGTTAATTGGTATCCAGGTTGCTCCTGTTCAACAAATTTGATTAATTTTTATTGTAACTCGGTGAGTTGTTTCAGAACAAAGCAAATATAAATCTATTATTAAATGCTGTAAAATCAACATAAGACAAAGCTTAGATTTTTCCTGGGCCAATATACACATAGAATACTAGTTTTGTACATTAATGTCAGAGTAGATCTTGCTTATTTTAAATAAAATATCTTAAAATATTTAGTTAGTTGTTGTGTCAAATTTTTCAATGGATAACACAAAATAAAAAGCAGCATATGAAACAGATCCTGATTCACTACAATAAATGCCTGTGATCTTGAATATTGCTATTTCAGAGTTTATGAGGGCTACTATACCAGTTACTACTTCTTTTAACCTTTCCTTTCCCAGTTTATTTATGTATTTTATTAGCTGCAAGAACAGATTATTGTAATTATCTTTGCTACAGTGTGCTGAGCTCATATTATCTCCTATTACAGTATGTCCAAACCCCCGCGACTAAACTTTTAGCCTTCAGTGTTAACAGGCAGTCTACTAGTACTGCCTTTGGAGACTTAAAGTGCCAGGTTTTATTCAACTAGAACTGAAAAGAATGAATTCTATTTCTTGAGTCACTAAACAAACTTAAATGTTCATATCTGAGCATCTGGTGAGCATATACCGTGCTAGTAATCTTATACCTCTGTTAAAAATCTGATAACTATGTCTTTAAAAATGGTCTTGTATCCCTTCTTTTTTTTCTGTTAGGCTCTGGTTTTGTTTAGTTTTGTATTTGGGAGGGAGTTGTTTGGATTGTTTTGGTTTTTTGTTTTTTAAATATTTCTCTTCTTTATCTATAATCCAACTGTTCTGTATAAACAAGATGGCTTCATATTTTGCCTTTTATTTACATTTTCTGGTTTGTTTGTTTTTAAAAAAAAAAATTAAA
Organism: Polioptila caerulea; assembly: GCA_013397295.1. NCBI lineage: Eukaryota > Metazoa > Chordata > Aves > Passeriformes > Certhiidae > Polioptila > Polioptila caerulea. Next base: position 415,493 of record VYXF01010454.1, read on the forward strand.
TATTTAGACGTAAAATATGAAGCTGATAGTCTCATCATTTACAAGATCTCAGTTAAAATACTAGGTCAGGTTAAAACCTCCTACTGTTTTCAGAAATGCCTTAATTCTTATTTCTATTTACCAGTTTTCAAAGTTTTGCAAGATTTCATGTACATGCCTGGAGAGGTCACCAGACTTCCCTTGTTTAATATGATCCACTAAACAGTGAGATGGCAGCGCTTTATCTTGTTTGAAACAACTAGTTTCCTCTGTAAAACTGATGTTAAAATGTCTCTCTTTTGAACTGAATGGAGATTTATGCTTAAAAATATAGGCCACAATGTAATCTATTATTTTATTTAAATAAACGGATACTATTTTCTTTTTTATAATACTGTAAAATTCAGAAAGGAATTTGGTGAATGAATTTTATTAGTGAATTTAACTAAAATAAAGTCTATAAAAACTCATTATCAAAATAGGCCTGAAGTGTAAATTTACTAAAAGTAGAGATAGGGAATGAAAAAAAAATTTTTTTTAAATGTCCAAGAAAAAAAGATAAAATTTTTACAATTTTTCTTATTTTTCAAGACGTGTTAGCACACCCATTATGAAGTGATTTGTGAACTGTGTGCTTTTCAAAGCATGGTGCTTGCTTTACTTTATGCATTACTCACAGAACTTTCAGAAGCAGTTTTCAGTTACCATTCTTACTCCATTGAAGATATAATGTGTAACAAGACATTTCAAGAGGATATAGTTGCCTACATTTAGTTATAACTGCTTACAACTTAAATTTTCCATTACTTGTTCTTCTCCTGTGGTGATGAAAAAATAATTTGGATTTTGCAAGTATAAGACACTTTATAAATTTAAATGAGTCATATGAGACGTTGCTTACCCCTTATGATAGGAAATATTATTGTCAAATACACTGTTTGTACTTCCCTGAATGCAGAAGAAAAAAGAAAAGATGGAAAAAAAGGCAAAAACTTGGCATGTTACATAAAGCACTGTCTTTTGTAGACTACAGATCAAGTATGATTGACAGCGAGCAAATTGGAATTCACTGAATATTCTAGTATGAATAAAGAAAAGCAACTTGGACACTCAAGTGATAAGTTCCATCAAGGCTAAAATTCATGCAAATTATTTGACAGGCCTGCAAAAATGAGACAGATTGCCACTCATTGAATAACAGAAACGGAACCCTGGCTGCTGTTATTATGGTAAATGCAGCAGTCAGATGCATGGATGTCTCTTTCTCCTCACACACATTTAGAGGGCTTAGGAAAATGAAGTTATTAATGCACATCTTCAGTTAAATCACATATTTAGCCTTAAAGTTCTGAGAATTGTCTTCCTTGTATCCGGTTGGACTCAGTTCCTCTTAGCTCAAAGCTGATCTCATTAAGGTTTAGGTCTTTCTTGACTGTGAAGAAAGTAAGTTCTTAAAGATTTTTTTTTTTTTCTGTAGTATAGACAGGTTTTGACCTAGCTTTCCTCTGCAATTCTGAGTTCTTTATAAGAACTGAGGTACCTATTTGTGGTTTTAACTTTCAAGGGTTTGTTTTTTTTTCTATTTGCTGATCCAAAATATGTAGACAAATAGGAAACAACTCTGGACATCTTATCTGTCTTGTATCTACAGAAAGAAAAGTGTCTCTACCAGACAGAATTTTTAACTGAATTCATCTTGGAAAAACTTATGGATAAATGTACAACTTTCAGTAAGGTTTCAGATGAATTATGTGAATTAATTTTGGGAAGATTTTGAAATATGATACTTCTTTCTGGTACTGAAGAACAAGGATTTATAGAAGAAAACAACTATGAACTACAGGAAATGCTCAGTAGGCCTCAAGATTATACAAGAATTAAAATAATTTTTGTGCATTTTTTTCACATTTTGCTTCTGTCTTTTAAATGCAAAAAGCACAAGAGTTATGACATTTTAGAAGGAAAAAATGTAAAAGAATAAAATACATAGATTTTGAAATGTATGAATCATCAATATTATGCATTATGAAATTACTGAATTTATAGAGGAATCTTGGATCCTAGGGAGCTACTCTCAGCTCTTTGAGAATACAGTTCTATAAAGTTCAAAGGCAAAACATTTTACCTGTATTTTAAATTTATACCAATTGCTGTAAAAAATGAGGTTTTTCTTTCTCAATGTCAGGCATAATATTTCAAACCAGACATAACAAGAAACATAGGAAAATTTAAAAATTTAGTTAGCATTGACTGAAAGCAGGCAAAATCTGCAAACATAAATCTGGACTCCACTGCACTACAACAAAACCTCAGAGCATTTAATTTCTTTTCCAGTAATTTAACACTAGAAAATAAAATGTCGCTTGACTGGAAATAATTATAGATTATTCCTATGCATTTTCTTTTCCTAATTTTTTTATCTCTCCTGGATTTATTGTTTTGAAAATATCAATTTTATTTCTAGAAAAGCCTCAAAATAAAATGGTTATACTATTTTAAATTCATAGAGCTTCAGCTAAGGCCCATTATATCTTTCAGTCCTTATATTTACGTCATCTAAAATATGGGAAATGGCTAATATAACACAACAGAAAAGAAAGTGGATTAAATCCTTTAAGAAAAAATAACATTGATATCAAAATAGAAAATCCTCAAAATACAGGATTTAAAAATTTCTGATTTTAATAACACCTAAACGTCCAAATAAAAAAAATTCAGAAACAAAAAGATTTTTGCACACAGGGAAGTTAGTCTCCATGAAGGTATGTTTACAATATGCAATGTATTAGCTCTTTTCCACTGACAGCTGAATTTATTTTAATTATTTTATGAAGCTAATATAGGTATATTTGAAGGTTTGTTCATTACAGACAGGGTTTTATGTCCATCAAAAGCAGACAATTCTGAAGCACACACCAGACCTTTCAACCATCCAGAAAGAGGTACAGAATACTACATCTCTGACTTAAGGCTGGATCCAGGGCAAAAGGGCTTGAAACTCAGAGTTATGATGCAAGAGTAGATGTGATGTAGACATAACCAAATTTTTGGGGAAAAAATTAAAGTCAACATTATTAATACTATCGTTAATAACTCCACATATACTATTTATATGCATGAAAGAATTAATAACTTACAGATTAATAATTCCAATAATGTAATATAATAATAATACACATTTTTCTTTTAAGTAGACTATGAAAAATCTCAGCATCTAGTCTTCATTTTTAATCTTATCTATGAATATATGCAGAACATGAAATGAAAAATAACTACTATGAGCACAACATTATCAGGAGTAGCATAATTAAAGCACCATTTCCTGTCAGTTTTACTTGTCATGACCCTTTAGCTAATAGATCTTGGTTGAAGGCATTTGCAAGCTTCTTGCCACAACCATTTAAAAAATATTAATGCAGAGTGATTAAGAAAAATTTGTAAAAAAACCCTGCTGCCTCTGACTTTTAGTATTATTTGCATAAAATAGCCTACAGTCAAAAAGCTTATTGAGCTGGTTCCTATTCAAATTTAAGCCAATGGAAGCAGAAATCAGGCTTAAGAAACTTGCAAAATTTTAATGATTTTCTTTTTTCATGTATGGCTAAAAAGATTATATCTCATGCTTGATTACAGTTTCATAAAGATGAGGGGTTTATTCTCCTTAGTTTTAACAGTTAACCAAAACCAAGTTTTGCTACCTTTATACATACATAAAGGAAGTCAATCTTTCATGCTTGCTAGCTTTAGGAAGAAAATTTCTTTTTATTATGAATGATACAGGTAGAAAATGTTGTAATAGAACAAAAACTTTATGTAATAGAAACAGATATGTGAAATATCCCCCATTTTCTTGGTATTGAAGAAAACTTAATTTTTAATAGTAGCTTTTAAAATTTTTTAATAATTGTGACAAACATCACTGTTAATTCTGCCACACTATAGAAGTTTAAAACAACAATAAAAAATATTTTTATTCAGGTTTCATTATAAACTGAAGTTCTGAGTCTTGTGCTATAGTGGAATGGTGGATATCTTCACAAAGAGAAAGGCAAAATGTAATGATTCTAAGACTTTAAGCCCTCAACTTTAAGAGAAATGAAATGGGAAAGGGCACTTTTAAGTGAGTCATTGTGTCACACCAACATCCTAATCACATTTCCTGCAGTCTACAGACAAATAACTTAAAGTCATTTGGGATTTTCTAAGCTAACAATATAAAAGCATCTCTTCTCCATCTTTTCAGTAATGAACATATTTTCTGCTCCATTACCCTCCATTAACTGGGTACCATTAGCGGTATTATGCAATATTTCTGTCATTCAGCCAGCCTAATATGAGCATAAACCAGTGTATTTTGTCGGCAGTAGGAGACATAATAAAGTCGAAAATGGATTGCTTTACCTTTAACTCAACAGGAAACTTTTCCTGAGGTGAGGACAAAATCTTAAGGTATTTTCCCAGGCAGTATCTCCCCTGTGTATTGCACAAATCTGTCAGCCTTTGGTCTTGAAGCATGTTTTGAAAACTCTTTTTTATCTATTCATGTATTTTCCTTTCAGTATCCTTGAAAAGAGAGGTCAGGAAAAATCAGAAAAAGAGCACTAAATATGTTTTTTTCTCAACAATTATGAAGATATCTCTCTTCATTAAACAGTAACTGCTTGGAAAGAATACTAAGATACTAAAATGCTAATAAAATGTGAACATTTTAATTTGAAAATAGCATAGTATTTTCAGGCTACTTTCACTTTCACTTTTTCTTCAGACTTACATTCATAAAACACCAGCAAACAATTTGTGCCACATAATGAACAGAAAAATAATGAACGATAAATATTTTTTATTATACTGCGAAGCTGCTCTCTAGTTCCTCCAACACTGTTAACTGACCTCTAATTAAAACATGGTATAAAATCTGTATTTAAAAACAAATATGTGATTGACAGCAGAAAAATACTGAAGCAAAGACATCAGTTTGTAATACACAATCTTATTATTTCTAAAGCACCCCACTGATTGGTGAATTTAGTCAGATTTTAAATGATTGATAGAGAATTTTGAGATAACCCCACTTCACATTCTCATAAACACTAAGAAATAAGAAGTTAGGAAATTACTGTGGAGGAGCAAAACTAAATGCAGGAGCAGACACACAAAGAAATAGTCAAAGCAAGATTACTGAATTATTTGTTGTCAGTATGGAAAGACACGAATAGCCTAACAAGTTTGAAGCAAGGATTTCTCTTGCATTGAGCACTGTTCAATTGCTATATTAATTTTCTGTATAACAAAATAGAGAATATGTTTGTCATATATGCCGATCACAAAAGATTAGGCTAGTTGGGAACATCCAGGGAATGTAAAGTTAAACTTTTTTTTACTTCCTTGTCTCTCTTAATATTTTTAATTGATTTCTGTCACATAAGGAACACCACCCAGGGATAGATGTAGACTTCAAAATACACAAAATACAAGGAAAATATCTGAGACAGATAACTTCCAACATAAAGAGAACTATGTTCTTAGAGGACATATAAAATAGAAGTGAGGTAGAGACCATGATGTAAACCATTTGATAGATATAAATCAGTAACAGAAATAGAACATAGATGATCATCTGAATGCTTGTAACTATATTATGGACATCTATATCTGTAATTCATCCTAAATTTTCCTGCTAGTGTGACCAGCTCAAATGCGGATAAGGATGGCTAAAATTAAGAAAGGTAAATAATATTAATACTCTCAAGACTGAGACTACCAAGACTATTTTATGAACATACCAATATTCAGAAATGAGGGCTGGCATATTGGAAATTAAATATTTTGGAAGACACCTCTCTGTTAAGGGATATTTTAAGGAGACATTCTCAGCTTCTAAATACTCTTCAAGTCTATCAATCTTCAGTTTGGAGAGGAGAAAATGATAAGAACTAGAACAAAGAATTTGACTTTTTCTGGGCTGAATGATCATCCTTGAGTCTTTGGATACATATATATTGTATTAACAAGTACTTCCAGTCATATGTCTAGGCACCTGATCCCTTTCATTTGTACCCTTTGTCAGATTTGATGTCCTGTACTTTTTTTCTTGAGATATTTATCAGCTTCCCAAAACTGCTCTATATGAAATTATCTCTGAGGGATATGAAGTTCAAAGCTATCTCAGAAGATCTTATTTTTTTACAAATACAACAATTAAAGGATATGTGGAATATAGGAACACTTGATTTATTATACTATTTCCTTAAGGATAAGAAAAACAATAAACCAAACACATAAATCCCCATGAACATGAGAAAAAACAGAGACAATAAAAAGAAACATAGATCTCAGGCTGCTGGCTGAAGGGCCACTAAAGGAATAATTCAAGTGTAACCTTGATACTTTGCAAATGATAAAATTATTATGGGTCTCATAAAAAAACCCAAAACCCCCAACCCTCTTTATGAGACATTTGAAGGGGCTTGAGAGATTGCATAAAACTTCTGAGGTGAGGCAAAGAGGAACAAATATTATTGTATGATGTTCAGAGGAAGGCTTAAAAGAGGGATCAAGGTAGATCTCATAAGAATAATGGTACATTGAAGAGAAGGGAGGATGAAATGGGCCAGTAGCCTTTAAAAAAGGATCTTGCAAGTACACGTGCCCCGACAAACCTGTTTCTCTCTCTTCCTTAAACTACCTTCCCAACCAATTTCCGGTGTATGTGCTCTCTGTGTGAGACAGTAGGAAGCTTAAAGTGGAACTTACCAGCAAACAGCATGAGAATGCCTGGTGCTGGGGAAGCCAGAAGTGAACCAGCTGTGAGACAGATTTGTTATGTTTGTACTTCTGTGTGTGTGTGTGTGTGTGTGTGTGTGTGTGTGTGTGTGTGTGTGTCTGTGTGTGCGTGTGCATTTTAAGCAAGCTTAGAGACACAAAAGGTGGTCAAAACAGGCTCATTGTATTGCTGATGTGTATGGAAGCACTGTGTGTGCACCCAGTGCTGATAAAGTCTCAACTCTCCTGCCTGCCTTCCCTGTCCTGCTGGTGGCTGTCCATGTTTGTAAAGAGAACACTCAATGATTGTGAGTTGAGGGGCCAGTCTTACCACACACTGGATCTGAGGCAGAGGAATAGAAGCCACCTTGCATCCAACAGAACAAGGAAGAGGAACCAATCCCATCTCTCTTACTTGAGGTCTGGAATCTTACTCCTAGCACCACACCAAAACTTCATCCTGAGGATGGTCAAACATACTGTATAAATCTGTGATTTTGTAAATGCTCATTAGGTCCTTCTACAGTTCCCAGGCCAGTTCCATGATTGATAGTTGTTTATTTGTTTGTGTGAATTACTTTTACCTATCTGTCTTGTCAATTTTCTTCAACATACAGTTTATTCTATAATAAAACTGAAGAACTATACTTGTGTATAGTATAACAGTTTTGTTAGCATAGAGAATGGAGGACACTGATGTGATTAGCTAGTAATTTAAAAAGTGCATGAGACAAGGTTGTGCTAGCAGCATTATGGACAGAAATAACCAAGAATTAAGGTGGTGACAGCAGGTTTTGGTGTGAGATATCAGTGGAAAGGTGCTGACTTAAACCATATTCTGATCTTGACTTGGTGTATGATGTGCATGTCTGTTTGCCTGTGGAGCAGCTGTGAGTGAAGTAGGTGAAATAAGAGCCTGGCAGGTGTGGTGTTCTTGCTTTGCCTTTCACACTTCAGGATGTGATCTGTGAAAGGGTGAATGGGAACTAACATTTAGTTGGGACTGTTTTGCACATGTTGTATGCTTACAGTAGATACTTATGTCAAGATGACCCAACTGATTTCAGAGTCAAAGAGCACTCCCTGGTCTATTTTACTTATTAATGGAATATTGCTCTTAGACTAAACACCAGAATTAGAAAAAGCTGCATTAATCATAAATTAGTAAAGGTATTAGAGTTTTTAGTAATAAAATACAAAGCATAAATTAATATACTATAATTAAGTAAAATAATTTCAGCATAACACAAAACTATAAAACATACTTTTGTTTGGATTTGTCAATTCATACATTCTCTAATAGTTTAATTTTTCAAAATATTATTTATAGAAAAGAGTTAGTCTATAAATAGTGACTAGAAAAATGCTGAAACATAATAGCAACACGTTAAAGAAGAGTAATTTTGTCCTCTCTAGGGGGAAAAAAAATCCTTCTTATTAAATTTACAGTAACTGAATCTCTTTATTGTTGTCTGAAAAGATGAAAGAAACTTTAAACTTTTTAATAAACAGTTTTCAAATAAATATTTCTCAAGCATTGATTCACAAGAAAATATCTGACTAGCATAGTCTTCTTTAAAATTAAAGAGGTATTTTCATTTTTTGACCACTTATGACAACCAATTAAAATGGAGTGAAAATATTTTTGAGAGCCACTTAACAATGTAAAACTATATAGCTGAAAAATTAGAAGTTTTAAGCAGATGATGAGAGCACTCAGATGAATACTTATAGGCTGAGTTGTTAGAAGATGCATTGCAATACAAGCTTTCATGTGCTTGAATTTTTTAGAAGGCTAGATACATAATGTTGTAGCCATAATACATATGAGAGGGGCAAGTAAAACTGTAAGGTTCTACTTGTTAAAGAAGAACTAAAACTAAAACAGAGTCTATGTCTTATCACTAGGCTGAGGAGAAATCCTAGCAAATCTTTTAAGTTTTTTGAGTTTTGACCAACTTCTATGTCTCCACAACAAAAAATAAGGAAAACAGCAATATTTTGAGAGATTTTATGAGAAATAACATTATTTTAATAATGTATTTCACCTTGGTCAAAACACAAGTTCATATGCTCAATTCATGCTGAATTCACATTCGTTGCTGTTGATGTTTGTGATCCAAGACCATTCTAGGGCAGCAGTGGCAAATGCAACTTATATTCTACAGTCCCTTAAATGTTTCAGAAAAATCAGTTCTTATATACTGAAGTCAATCATCTCCCACAGAATGTGGTAGTAAGGTAAGTCTGCTATGAATAAATATTCTTCTTGCTGTCAAAAGGACCTTCCTTCAAAAAATCACCATGGCATCAATACTATATACACCTTCAGAAACCTAATGGCAGCGAATGTGATTTCAAAAATGTAATTTAATCAATCAACCATGACTTTGTTCCATACATGAGTAGAATTTTCTTCATGAGCTCCATGATTCATAAGCTTGAATCACTGGGTAAAATATGTAAAAGCACATTCAAGAAAACAGACTTTTATTGATGCCTATTGCATCTAGGCAACAGGCATCCTTTGAGGGAGTGGTAAATAACCTAATTTTATAAACAGGGATATTACTTATCATTTTGGTCATGTGACGTGCCTAACACTAGAAGGAAGAAGGACTGTCACAGTCATATACTCCAGTGATTCTTCTCCATTAGTCTTGCTGGGATAGAGATGTTGATAGGCAGTCTGGAAGATACACAGCTGAACATTATGTAGATTACATTGTTTTCCATGTCAGTTATGAACTGTAATTAGACATTAAGCAAAACAAACAGTGACAAGAATAATGAAGACTGTGGATACTGCTTAGAGAAGTTACAAATTATCCAGACAGGAGAAAATTGCAAACAGAATGTATAAATATCTGTTAGTAATTATTCAAGTGAGAATATTTACAGGGAGAAGCAATTTCTGTCATTCAGCTGCAAAAATAGGTCAGTCTTCAAATTGCCAATGTGTCTTTAGGTCTGAAACAAAAAAAAAAAATCAAATAAAATTCAGTAAAAATAGAAGAATTTAAAAATAATTAAATTCTACTGCTTTGAAAATAGTGAATATTCTAAATAATCCTTTGAGGCCACAATTTTATATTTTGAAAGTAATTTTAAGGTATCTTGTGCTAATTATGATGTGACTAAGTTGCAAAGGATCTTTTGTACTCATTAGCTTCTGGATTCTCTGCAGGATTTGGCTGCATAGTTTCAGAAGATTTTAGATTCTCACTCATTTTCCTGATGGAAGAATAACTAGATGCAATAAGGGGTCCACATCATCACAGAAATATGAAATAAAAGCAGAACTGAGGTCAAGCTTGTAGAGCAGGCTAAGGATCAGGGACATTTGAGTGTATCTACTGTAATGTTTGTGGTACTTTACAAATACCTAACTACGTGAGTTTGTATTTTTCTAGTGTGAAGTTCTGAGACCTTTGGCAAAGAGAAGTCTCAGTAGGTAGAATGAACTGATTTCTGGTGATCTTTTACTTGCAGGAATTTTTATTTGTTTCATAATTGTTCAGAAATACATCACCTTATTTTATATTATCACCTCAAATTAAAAGGTGATCATTAGAATGATCTGTGATATATTCTGTCATTCTTAAAATTCAAATATTTTAAGGCTGCTGTTCTTTTCACTAAGGATGCTTACATGACCTTCTGTAGATGACCCCAAGCAGGGTTAGGAAACACATCCAGCCTGGCACTTTTCAGACTACACAGGGAAACCAGATATAAGTTTTGCTGGAGAAAAGAACTCAAAATAAATTTATTCTCTAACTTCAGTCTGACATGGTCAGACAGAAAGGTGCTCCACAGGTATTTGAACAGATCCAAACACTGTTTTATTCACTTTGTGTTTCTCTTTTTTGTTTTTAAGTTCTTTTCTGTTATCACTCCCATTCCTTTACAAGTAAACAGCCCAATTCTCTTTCCCTTTTTCTAATGGCCATGGTTTAGCAGACTTGATAACATTATTTGGTGTTTATGATTTGTTTATCCTGATAATTTCTACCTTGTTCAGCAATTCTGCTAAGCTACTGCTTTATTTTGTTAAGTACAATTTCCTGCTGTATTTTATGCTGTTGTCTTTTAATGGAACTCTGGGTCAGAGCTAGCCCTTTGTGGATGGATTACTCCTACCTCATTATCTGCAGAAGCCTGCTATTCCTCATATTGCTATTTTTCAGAGGTGCCACATGTCAGGATTCACTGTAACATCCTATGTTCTAGTTTGAATGTTCCTATAATTCTGTGACATTCTGTCATTTCATTACCTGTTACACAGATGAACAATGGTGGGGAAATAGTAAATAAACAAATTTTTTAAAATCAATTTCACAGTTGCCATTTTAGAAGTAACGATGAGCTAAGGCATTGAGTGACAATGTTGCAAATTGTCTGACACATGACGCGGCAACCATTCAACTAGAATGAAATATTTTCTTTGTTTAGTTCTTCTGCTGTGAGGATAAAAACTGAGAGAATCTTAGTTAATGAAATTGGGAAGATTAGATCCTATGCACAGAGCTTAAAAAAGAATAAAGAGACAGAGAGATAAAATTCTGGACATAATTATTTAAATTGTTAAGGTTGTTTTATTTCTATTATCTGTTGATGTGAAGTAATCCATTCTTTTGCATTTTGTCAAGGATAATTTTGTATAAGTGTAGTAACAATGGATTAAATATAAATAATTGAACTACAAGACTTTTAATATAAAAATAGTTGTACATTAAATTATTTAATTAATTTAACAGTCAAATAAATGACTCAATAAAGAATAAGTTGTGTCAATAAAAACATATGGATTGGTTACAAGAAAAAATAATTAAAAACAAAAATTAAAGAAACCAGTTAACAGACCAGCAATAAATTAAAGGTGTCTCATTTCCTTTCTTTACATGTAGGGCATTTGTGTTTTAATGAGCTTTATCAAATAAAAATGTTCAATCTAGGAGCTTATTCAGTCCTTAATATGTAGCAAATAACAGTCTTGAAATTCTTAAAGAATGGATGAAATATTTCTTTTACTCTTCCATTGGTAATACATTTTGGTTTTAAAGTCCAACTGGAAATATTTTGAGGATTGAGGATTCCTGAAACACTTTGTGCTCATCTATTGTGTCCTGCAAGGAAAGGACTTTAACAGCAAGACCACTGCAACCTTATGTTTATTTGAAGGGTAGATAAAAGAAACAATATCATTATTTTAGGAGCTCACATTCAGGGAAATCATACCTGTATGTATTTTTCCAGTGCTTCACCAAAGTTACAAAAAACAGAAAAAAATCTTTCTTCTGTTTCTACAGTGACTAGACCATAGTAAGGTGACATATGGCTTGATCCTGAAGATTTTTCTTACTTGATTGTAAACAGTGTCTCAACTAAATCTTATCCCATCAGATCTCTACCAATTTCTTCTGCAGAGAAGAAAAACTCTTTCTGACTTCATCAGGCTTCACTGACATCAATGACATCACTTTACTGAAAGTGAAGGGAATAATGGGAATATCACTACTGAAAGTGAAGTGATAATGGGAATATCACAAATAAACCCTGGAATTGCACTTCACAACTTCACAGTTTGGTTTTTTTTCCTACTGTCTTGTAAAAATTCATCCTTAGATTCCAAAAGCACTAGAACTGGCTAGCTTTAGCTAATACTATGACTTTCCTTATGTGTTCTAGTTACCACCTTTTTCAGGAGCATTTTTCACATGTACAACAACTAATTTGAGAAAGAATCTTGTGAGAAAGGATCATATATTTTCTCTTAAATATTTTTATTTCCCTTGACTCCAGCTTTACACATGCTTGCCAAAAAAATGTCAAATGCTTTTCTATGTTGATTTTCTTGGTGCTGTAGAGTTTCCGGCTCTAGTTTGGGGTCTCTTTGATGTTTTTTCTTTTTCCAGTTGTTGTAGTTATTTTTAATAAGAGGAATTATATTACTTCTTTTTGCCTTACTAAATGTCTTCTTTAGTCTCTATTAGTTCTTTCACCTTCTTTTTGTCAAGAGTTGTGGCAAGGGCATAGTGACAAAGAACATAGATGAGGAAATCACTGCCTTTTTTTCCTTTTAGCTTCACCTGGTGAGACAGATGTACAATGGGTAGAATGAATGTCAACAGACACAAGGTGGAACACTCAAAATTCCCACCATATACTAGGGAAAATAATTGCTATAAGAGTTTTCAAGCATTGGAAAAGGTCCTGTAGGGTTCAAGAATCTCCAGCCTTGAGGTTCAAGACTCAGCTTTTGAGCAGAAGTTTGGATGATCTTCAGAGGTCCCTTTGGCCTTAATTTTTCTTTAAAACAAAGTACTTATGAAAAAATCAATAAAAAATTAATGTATCCTTTAATTTATCTCATTATCAGTCATTCAGTATTTGGCATACTGTACATATAGGCTTGTTATTTTTATTGCTTGGGGGTTTTGTTTTGTTTTTTTTAATACTCTGTTATATCACTTCTGTATAACATAGGGTCCTCAGATTAAATTAAGGAACACTGAATATCATAGTACAGAAATTCTCAGAGGTAAAATTTGTGTAATTTAGAGAAAAGGGGAGAGCAATGCTCTCTCTTTTATACTTACACTTTTAATGACTAATTTTAAAAAGCTAAAGTTTAAAATTACTCTTATGGATATGTTAGTTTGTTTCTGCTTCAGTTAACCACAACAGGATCTATTTAAATATCCATGCTGCTGCTTTTTTCTCTGACATTGACTCTATTCCTTTTCATTGCCTTTTATACAAAGGGAGAAACATTCAGTTAAACTCTTGTTGGAACAAACAAACAGATAAACAAAACCAAGCAACTAACCAATACCTAAAAAAGAAGTCCATCCTCACCTTCATTCTACAACTATCCAATTTTATCTCAAGGAAATTCAGTCATAACTATAATGATAAAAGCATATATTGCTCAGCAGCCCAGGGAGCAAGTCCTCTTTGCAGTTGCCAAAATATTTTGTCTCCCACTTTAAAACATTAAAAGCAGAAGAACAGCAGTCACAACTGCAACATCCAGCTGCTTCACTGTTTTTTCTTTCCCCTGGCTGTTGTCATCAATTAACAGATTTCCCTTTCTCTTCCTCAGATGCCAGGAAAGGCATCTTGCTGAGATGCCTTAAGTCATACAGCTACAAAGCTGGTACAACTGTCATCCCCATCCTTAAAGCAGGATACAGGAAATTATAGTCCCATCAATCTTACCATAGTCCCTGCAAAAGTTATGGAACAAATGCTCCTTTGATAAGTCAAATGAAATACATGACTGGGGAAAGCCAGCCTGGATTCACCAAGGGCAAATCATTCTTGGTAACCTGATCACCTTCAATGACCAAGCAACTTGCTCAGCTGACAGACATCAAAGGGGTGGACCTGAATTTATCCAAGGGTTTCAATACCTTTTCCCACAGCCTACTTCTAAAGAAGCTAATGAATTTTGGCCTAGGAAAGGGGTCTGTGTTGTACCTTCTTGTGTAATGAAACTCTGAGTTGATCTCAATATTTTAGCACAATCTGACTAAAAAATGGAACTATAAGTGTAAATGTTAGAAAAAATTCAAGTGCTTCAAGTCCCTATATTAAAGATTTACTAAATACAAAAATAAGCCTAAAGAAAATGAATCAAACATGAAAACAAATCCTGGGTCTACTATTTAAAAAGTTTTTTTGAAATGTCTCCATTTTTCATTATGTCCTTACTGGATGAAATCCTATTACAGTTAAACTAAATGTATACCGTTTAATATTTTGGTCCACAGTATAATACTAGAGCTGACCTCCTCCCCTCACTTATTTTAAGTAAATAAATGCACTTCTGGGTTTAATTCTGTGACTCATTGACAAGATAATTTATTGGACTGAGAGAACACTGTAGAAAAAAAGTAAAAATCTTAAGAAGCTCAAAACCTCCACAACTTATCCTTTGCACTTCAGGAAATGAACAAACTACTGAGTATTGTACAAGTATGGAAAAGAACCCTGTATTTCAGTCCTTGCACAGAATTAATTTCTCAGTTTAATGACGCAGTTTACTATTCTAGCCATTAGGAGGCAGAATAAATACTTTTCTTGCTTGTTTTTTTTCTCTGATTACAATGGTCTAAACACAAATACAAGATGAGAATGGGGATTATTTTCTTTTTGAAAGAAATGTGGACCATTTGAATCACTCAGGCTAAACTTTCTATCCACTGTGGTTTTTTGACATTATTTCTTTCCTTTGACTGCCCCATGCTCTTCATAACCATCTAATTTCATAATGCAGTTCTTCATTCCAACCTTAGGAAGCAGGAAAAGAGGATGTGTCTAGATTACAAGTTATCCACTTTAGGGAATTAAAATACTATTATTTTTTTAATTGTTTTCCACTAATATGGAAGTAGGATGCAAAAGAGAAATTGAGAGCAAGAGAAAAGAATTATCAAAAAAATTTCTACTGATTGTAGAATACTAGCTGGGTGGACAAAATGTGTGCCCTTGTGATGCAAGAAATAGAGACTTCTATGCCACAGTCTCTTCAGAGTTTTAGAAGCATCTTCAACAAGCAAGCAGCTTCAATAAAAGGTGGAAACAGTAATCTCAAAACTAATATCACAAAAATCTTTGTGATTGCATCACAATTGCATGCAGGGAATTTAAAATCAATTTATCTGTCTTATCTGTCCATTAGGTATAAAATCTAAAGTTGTTCCTACTTTGTAACCTACAATTTAAGGTATAAAATTCTTAGCACCAAAAAAAAAAAAAAAAAAAAAAGAGAACAAAAAAGTTTTTTTTT
>VYXF01010454.1:441759-456249 GCA_013397295.1 Polioptila caerulea
TTTTTTTTGGTTCATTTTTTGTTCTGTTTTGATCTGGTTTTGGAGTGTTTTCTTTTGATTGTATGTTTGTTTGGAGTTTTGTGGGGTCTTTTGTTGTTGTTTTTGTTTCAGATTACATAAAGCTGTACCTCCATCAGAAGAAGAAATCTTCAAGTTACCCTGTCTGGTACACAGATGTTAAGAAAACACCCTGATCCATCAGTGATCTTGTGCAGAAAGAAGGCTTTCCTTTTCTACCTGAATGCATAAAGAAGAACCCCTCAATCCAAAAAACAGTCTAAGTGTTTTAAAATTTTCTGTGGGATTTCTTCCAGGGATTAAATTTTCCCCTCAACATTGTGACAATAATTGATATATTGTTTTGGCTGACTAGGGCATGATTGTCTTCTACAATGAAACAACTATTTGCATGAATGAGGAGAGGGCAGAGGATATTGTTTATTTCAACTCCAACAAGGTTTTCAGCACTGCGTCTCTTAACATCCTCATATTCAGGAGGTGTGGACTGGATGAGTGGACANAGGTGGATTGAGAACGGGCTGCATGGTGGATCCCAGAGGTTCATAGTGTGACAGAGGATCTGTTTGGAGGCCTGTCACTAGTGGTGTCCCCCAAAGTTCAATACTGGGCCCAGTACTGTTTAACTAATGCATCAGTTACTCGGCTGAAGAAATAGGGACCACCTCAAGTTCACTAACAACACAAAGCAGTCTGCAATCCTGACTCCCCACACACAGTACAGGCTAAGGGAGTACGAAACTGTGCATAGAGCAGAGTGGAAAGTTATACAGTAATATACAGTTATAACAGTATGGAAACTGGGGCGGGGGGGAAAGTTGTTACTCCCTGGAGGGAATGTGATCAGCATGCCCAACTTTCCCCACACAGTACAAGCTGAGAGGGTGGTGCAGAATGGAGACACCACCACTGGGTTCTGTTGAAATCCTTGCAAGGGAGGGAACTCAGTGGTGTCTTGTAGCTGATAAGCCAGACGGACAAAATAGATGTCTCACTTTTGAATCATGGTGAAGCCACAGAAACAATACCAACACTCAGAGTTACCCACCTCCAAGGTAGGACCACCCCTCTCAGTCAAATGTTATGAACTTGTCTGTATTATCTCTGCACTTTTATCTGTATAATAATCCGACAGTTTATAATCCTAGTTTAAAACAGCATTTGTCTTACTGTTAAGCATCTAAACCTGCATAGGAAGAGTCTGAACATTGCTCATGATGAGTAATGATTGTCATGTATGCCTCTTATTCCATCTACTGGATGATTACTTCGCACACATCACTGGAATGGCAATCAAGAAAAGTATCAAGTAACTTAGTGTTATTTCAAAAAAAAAAAAAGGAAAATAAACCTAATTTAAAATATTTTTAATATATTTATGTTTTGCAGAAATAGCTCACCTAAATTTAGACATTTGTGACAGAAACACCTTAGGCATCTGGCTAGGTCTTTATTGACAGTGGATGGAGGAACATTTTATAATGTGGTTCATAATTTTTTCAGACATCTATTTCTGATTACATGTGCTGTGTCTTAAAACTGCATATTTCTATCCATCTCTATATAAAGGATACTTAGGGTGATTATCTCAGACCAAGGCCCGAAACTTTCTTTCATATCACCTACCTTCCCTGTAGTCATTGTAAATATAAATAAACTCAGAACCTGCTCAACAGCAAAAAACAAAAAAGGATTTGGGATTTTTTTTTGTTGTGTTTTGTTGCAGAGGGTTTTTTGTTTGTTTTTTGGTGGACAAGCACCCTTAAAAAGATTACTGTACTCTGTTCTCAACAGTAAAAATCTCAGACTGTTGAGAAAAATCTTAGAAAAGAGTAATCTTGGATGAAGCTGTAAAAGACAATAAATAACTGACACAATCCTAAAAAGGCCTCACCACAGCCACTGAACAATACTAAAATCAAGTTATGGTGGTAAAAAGATTGAGCTTTGGAAGAGCACTAACTGTCACAAGTACAATCATGGAATTTGGGCTAAATTTATTACACCAACCTATGCAATGCCTTTAAAAAATGTGGACAAAAAAGCCTTTGAGGCTGCTAGAAGCTTACCTATTGGATGATCATATGGGTAAATGTATTGTTTTGACAGGACTTTGTATGTAATTCTAAATGAAAATAATGTGTTGTTTATTGCAGAAAAGACTGTTCTTAAGCTTAAATTAATGTTCATTATGTTTCTCTTCTCTTCTCCATGTGACCTATGCAATCTAAATATATAAATAAGACTGTTGAGTTGTTCTGGATCAATAAACTCTGTATTCTATGTGTAATATGTAAATCACAGAGGATGTTGAGAAGGAAAGGTGAAAAAAATAATACTACAACATAAATTTTAGATTGAAATATTTCATAAATGGCAAATTTTCCTCTTGGAGATTTTACGGAGTTTCCACACATCCTTGATCAATTTTGTAAACACCAGTTTATCAGTACACGTTATCACATATATCCCAGATCTCCTAAATTCTAAATTACGCAAAAGCAAAACATATTTTCAGTAATAATATAACAAAAAAAAAATATTGGACCACATTCTGAAAAAAGAACTTGTTACAAAAATCACAACTTTGAAATTACTTGGCAAACACCTGAATGCCATGTCTATACAGAGAGGAAAGAATAAACAGGTTTGCTCCAGCTTTGGAGGGAGACTTCTGATGTTGCTTGTTTCCTACTCCTCTCCTCCTACCCTTCAATCTCTCTTGACCTTCTTTTTTAAAAACAGAAAAACAGTAGGTCTATTTCTGAACTTTCACCTGTCAGGTATAACAAACTACATTGATGCAATAAAGAATTTCCTCTGAGTTTACTGATCCTCTAGTTTAAACATAACAAGTTACAATAAATTACCTTTCTTTCAAAACATGTCTTTAATAACATTTTCTAGATGGAAAATATTTTAAAACCTTGAAAATTACATCTTCTAATGTCAAATTTAATAAAGCTGATATGACTACCTTATAATCATAGAAGATAATTAAGTTAATTGTAGTACCTGAACTAATTAGTTCCAAGCTCCCCCTCTTATTATATATAAAATGTTCAGGACATGTTTTTAAATCAAATAAAATAGAGATGGCTTAGCCTAATTTTCTGTATTATGTACTCTGTTGTTTTTTGGGGGTTTTTTTGTTATTTTCATCATAAACAAGTATATAGACATTTAATTAAAGAAGGTGTTTTTCTTTCGAGGTTAGATGTGTGAACTCAATAGTCTCTGAGTCTTCTTATTATACTGCGTCCTGTATTTCTAAAAACTCTTTGGATAAATGAATAAAAAAAGCCTTTCTTAAAAACAAACGAACAAAGCATCAATAAAGGTGTGAATATTTCTGCAAACTTTTCAGGTAAAAATAATACTTTGAGAAAAAGTGCATGAGAGGAATTTTTGTACAATAAAATTTCATGAAATATGATTTTCTTTTTTTCACTTGCTCCTTTACATAATTGGGTGTTTCATTTGCTAGCCATATTGTAAGTGAATCCCAGCAGCATAGAGAGAGTTAGGAAAGAAATCTCAGGCAGTCTCAAGCCTTCATATTACTATCCAGTTTTCTGTTTTTCAGTCTGTATTCTTGGAATTTGCAAGGGTCTGATGTACTAGACTGGGAAAGACAACGAGGCAAAAAAAGATATGGTGTTATGTATGAGAAAGGCAGTAGGAGACTATTCAAAGGTAACACATTCCAAAATTAAATTAGGGATTCTATGACCACGAAGTCTCCTAGAGGTAAGAAAGTGAGGATGGAAGATAGAAAGAAGCTTAACACAGAATAATATACCAATCTAGGGAGCCAGATGTGTGTAACTCTATTTATATTTCTTCCTCACCTTCCGTATGACTAGTTTGGGCTGTAAAAGTCTAAGAATGCCCATGCTACACACAGCAGTACAAAATTACTTGGATTCCCTTGGTCCTGCAGAGCTCAGAGGAAGGCAGTCCTGGTTCTGGGGATTTTTGACATAACTAACTAGCCCAGAGCAAATAGCATGTACTCTGTCAATATGTTGTAAGGTTATCACAGGCTTTGCTTATTTTGAATCTATAATATAAATTATTTCAGAAAAAAGAAAACCAACATAGCCTTTTTGTGTAGCGTTATAATGGCACAGACATACAATAAGCTCTAAGGCAAAATTAGTTATCCCTAGGAGTACAATAGAGCTGATTCATATGCTACACCCATGCAATGGAGAAAATAAAGGAAAACCACTACAGATCCTAACAAATTGAAAATGGACAGGCAGTTTCCAGGCTTTAGAAAGCTACTATTTTTGTGATTATATTGCTGGAAAACTTCTGTAGAATATATTTATCTTATGCCAGCAAGTATTCTCCCAAATAGTCATCTGGGAAGCATTGAGGATTTAATACAGGATAAGGGACTATTCTTAAAAGTGTTGCTGCCATGTGGCTACCTCGTGTTGCCAAGTAAGGAAGTTTAATAATGGGCTGTTTGAGGAGTTTGACCTCAGGTTAGGAAGTTTAAGGACTTTATTTTTATAGATGAAAGAGGAGTAATTTCTTTGCATGAAATCCTAGTAGAAATGATAATTTTTCCCAAGTTTTCCCAAGTTATGACTATGTCATGCAGAGGTGGTTCAGATAAGCTAATTCTACCTAGTTACTAGTAACATGTTTTTCTCATGCTGATTTTGCTGGTGCTTTACCTCATTCAGGTCTGCTTCTTCCCCTCCTGTTTACCTTCTATTTCTGAAGTTAGTTGTGACTTTGTCATTATTCTTTCAATAAAGCTCTCCCTTTTGATAATTGAAGGGAAAACAAGGGGGAACACATAGGTGGCACAGTGGAGTACTTATGTCTCTATGCAAGGACAAAACATTATAGGAACAATGGCAAGGAAAAAAAGGGGTAAGTTTGCCACTGCTTCTTTATTTTGGTCTGAATCTCTCTCATAAGATGTGAGAGAGCTGTATGGTTGCCTCCACCCCATTTCTGTAGAAAGAGATGAAATAGGAATGCATAAAGCCTATGTAATTAACATTAGAAATCAAATCTGTACACGTAAAATGTCACAGTGACCCTGGCCAAGTGTATAATCTGGATTTCAGTGCATGATTGCTCACCAATTTACAATACTGCATCGCCAAGGTGACAGTGTATGTGCATATGATTGTGGGTGTATTACACTTTCCTTCCATCTAGTATGAAGAAAAGCAATCAATCTGTAAAGACAAACACTTCCTTATTTTTTCATGTGTGGGAAGTGGGCAAACTAGAACATCATGTTCCCTCGCTCAGATCTATGTAAATGGAAGTTAAATGCCTTTGGAACAACTAAAAAATAAATTTTAAAAAATGAAAGAGAGAAAGAACAAGAAGCAGAAATCACTTCTTTGGCTCTGTTGAATCAGGCTTGGCATTTAGAGAAGATGCTAGGGCAGCTGCTACAGGAAACCAGTCAGGAACAGTTAAAGTATTGTACAAAAAAGAAGAAAATATCTTCTAGTTAAAAAATGCAAAGCCATAACCATTGGTAACATACATGGAAATGTGCTTGGCAGTAGCTGCAGAACCAGGGAGGGAATGCAGATGGCTAAATGGCAGCGTTAGAGGCATCTTCTCCCACTATGCTCTCTAGGGCAAAACACAATCCTGAGATTCATGCCTTGTATCCATACTGTCCAGGGAGTTCATGTTCTGAAATTGTCACTGTAGCTTGAACTGAACAGTAATGTTACCTTTTATGGTAATAGATATATTATAAGTATGTAAATAACACAAAAAATAATGCCCAGTTATTAAATGGATATAAAATACATATTATTTTTATAGTTCATAACCATATAAACTTTCTTTCCATTAACTGTTTAGAAGAGCTAAAGGTGACAAATTCACAGGCATCTTCAATTTATGTAGGTGCTGCTCAAGAAAAATGTGAAGTTTTTAACCAAATGAATCTTACTACATGCCCTTTCAGATGTACCTCCATTGGAGGATGTTTAAAAAGTAGTAAACAGTTACAATTGAAGTGACCATTTCTTAGACTCTTCTGGCAAAGGTTGAAATCATATTGCTTGGTGCTTTGACACCAAGGTTTAATATTGAAGTTCAAAATAAATCCACAACATATGTGAAATTCATTCAAACAAAGTGAATTAATTGTAAAGTATCCCAATATTTGATTATAGTGAAGATGAGATTATGGTGCTATGAGAGCAGGAAGGAAGCTTCTTCACCATAATCTCTCAATAAGAAAACAGACACAATGCAAAGTGCTTTTGTGTAAGCATCAACCCACTACACTGTACAACATTCAACAAAGTATAAAAAACTAAAAGTAATAAAAGTCCATATTTCTTACATTACAGAAAAGGAGTAACTCAGGATCCAAACAGATTTATTAGGTACACTGTGGGACTTAAGCTGAAATCAGGCATCTAAAATTCCTGAAAATCTTACTTTGATTTTGTTTTCTCTTGAGAGCATATTGCAGTAGTCACTTCTGAAGGCATATCACTATAGTAATTTAAAATTCGCTTGAACACTTAGGGTAAGATTCGTACCACTTGACTTAAACTGTCTGAAAATTAAGCACCTAGGTTAAGTAAATATGTTTCATTACCTAATCAATAAAGACATATAGGCACCTTCAGAGCATGATTCATTCCACCCTAAAAGATTCAGTATTAAGGAGAAAGTACTAGATATGGCTCCCTATGGAACTATTTTTCTGTATCATGTGTTTGTTGTAGGTCAAACATCATGGCCCAGTTGGTTATGCCAAGCCTAACTCTGTGCGTCATCTCCTTAACATGATCATGTCATTTTCTTAAAAAAGATATTATGCTCTCATCTATTGAGTCATAATCCATAAACAAAATTTTCAGAAGCTTTTCTGTTTAGTTTATCAGTATAAACACACACAGGTGAAACCACACAGCTGTTCACATACAAGTCAGTTATCCCTAATTACAGAGTTGCAGCAGTAGTTGGGAGTCCAGTCCCAACTAAATGGTTAGAAGTAGAGGTCGTATGGACACATCTGTTAATTTTAAGCATTGAAAGAGCTCTCTTATAAGGTTTTGTTTCTGTTTACTTTGCCTACAATTCTGAAGACTTTGTTCTCAAGCAAGCAACCTCCTCCCATCTCTCTGCCCTCAGACATGATCTAAATTAGAAGATTCATAATATAATACACCTTTTTGCTTCTCATTTTACTTTGATTTGTAAATTCAACACTACATCAGCTAGTCACTTACTGATACCCTTGAGAAATACCAGCGCTTTGGCTCTTCACCTTCTTGGTCAGCCAGATCTTGGAAAGATTTCACATAGATTTTTTACAACTTAGTGTTTCATTGCAGGTTAACACTTTTATGTTCTTCGGTTTTTTATTCCGGCAAGGATTTCTTGTACCAAAGGAAAGTGGTAATTTCCCTAAGTTTTTGTTTATTGTTTTTTATGACACATCACTTTACATTATAATGTTAAACTTATTTTCTATCATGACTAAAAGAAGGGGTCACCTAGCAGATGACTGTGTTTGCCTTCATCATCTGACTGTAAATGAACAGATCCTCTAGGTATGTCATCACCACAAATTCAGCCACTTATATGTCAGCCAGAGTATCAACATTTTGATTGAGAGAGAAGGAAGCAGCGTAGTACTTTTGATAATTTTTATGTGTGATGTGTATCTACTTTACATAGAAGGAAGAATATTCACAAAAAAGATCTGGTTTCTCTGTTACATATCCAATACCCAAATATGTCAAATAAGCCATGGTGAAAAGGGCGAGGATGAAAATTTATGGGAGTTTGGGAGGTGGATTTCCATAAAGGTATAATGTATTGAACGTTAGTCTTTCACATCTGTTGGTGGAAGGGGCAAGTGAATATAAGATAATATTCTGGTGATTCCTTTTTTTTGTTGTTTTTTGTTCGTTTATTTGGTTTGGGTTTTTTTCAGATGGCAGAGCAGAATTGTTGGCCCAGTATTATTGTCTGAGAACAAAAGTTTATCACAACAAAGGTACAGAGGGACTAATCACCAGGAAGGGATAAAATTACTTGATCGTAGAGAACAGAACCCCTTTCTCCCCTTTTCAATCACCAATCCTAATGATTTTGCTACAGCTGTTATATTATTTCCTTCTTTCAGGATAATTTTAAGAAAATATTTTTACACACTATGCACATCTATGTTTTCCCTCCTACTATCCATTTTTAGTTTTACATCTCTGTTTTTCTAGTCCTGTGTCTCGACCCATACAAGCTTGTGAGACTGACTTATAGTGAAGGAGTACCTTTCTTGCATTCCTACAAATCTAAGAGAAGGCTATGTTCAAATAGATTTCTTAATTTATTTTCCTTACCTATTCTTACTTAACAAGGCATGTGAAAGAACTACAGTATATGGCTACTCGAAGAGGGCAGTGATCAGTGGCAAAAATCCATTTGGAGGCTAATGAATAGTGGTATATTTCATGGGTCAATACTAGGTGCAATCCTCGTAAACCTTTTTTTTTTAATGACCTGGATGATGGGGCAGAATGTAGCCTCAGCACCTTTGTAGATGACATAAAATAAGGAGAGCTGGCTGCCATTTGTGCTGCCATGCAGAAGAACCTTGACAGACTGAAGAAATAGGCTCACAGAAACACCGTTAAGTTCAGCAAAGGGAACTGACAAGTTTGGCGTCTGGATAAGAATAATTCCATGCATCAGTAGATGCTGAGAACCTCCTAGCTGCAAAGTAGTTTACGGTAAAGGGCTGGGACACCATGTCGTGAAGGAATCAAGCTATCCTCTGTAGTACTCAGTAGCAGAACCATAGGAAATGGTCACAAACTGAAACACAGGAGTCTCCTGAATGTCAGAAGGATGCCACAGTAAAACAATTTTCTTACGCTGAGGTTGACTGAGCACTGGCACCAGGCTGCCCAGAGAGAGTCTCCCTCCTTGAGTATATTGTGAACCTGGTCCTGGGCAACTAGCTCTTGGTGACCCTGCACGAGCAGGAGGGTGGATCAGATGACCACTGGAGGGGCCCTGAAACTTCAAATCTCTGTGATTTGGCGGTTTTTTTATTCTGTATATGCACATATACACAAGCGCCTAAATAAACATGCATTATGGATGTACATAAATGTGCAGTAAGTACTATGCCTCTATTATATGTGAATATGTAATCATGTATGCACACATATATGAATAAAGAGAAATACAGTCATCTGCTTGTATTACTGAGCTGCTCTTACTTGCATTCCACGTAGGCATTTAGCAGAAATAGTGCATGTATTGGGTATATGAATAATTTTAAAGAATGCCTCTAGAAAACTTCACTCATGTTGCACAATGAGAACTACAAGTGAGTTAGGGACTTAAAAAGAACCTGAGAGCTAAATATATTTTGAAATTTTGATAGATATGATGCAAATGGTCAATTTGTTTTAAAGTACTGCTGACTCTAGGCCTAAATGATGTAGGTCATGTAATAACAAAGTATTTTAAAACTGTGTGTGAGATTAATAAGATTGTTGATTCACTTCTGGTTTTTACTTGTTTCTCTACTTCGTTTTACAACAGTTGTTTGCTTTTTTTCATTGGAGAGGTATGGAGAAGTACTGTTAAAGTACTAGGCTGTACTAGTCTCAAATAAATAGACATTGTTACTTTAGGATTAGGCAATATGAAAATGCCTGTTAACATACACATAAGTTATCTACAATTTTAACTCTTGTATTTCACCTACTCGTTAGATTCCTACACAGATTATAAAGAATTCTAAATGTTGCAAATGGCTACATTATTAAATTTATTAATTTTAGTGCTCATGTAAGTTAAGTAATGATGCCTGTGTTTAACATCTTGAAGTGCTAAGGAGAAACATGTGATTTTGCCTTTGGTTCTTTACTGTATCTACAGATGGCCAGATGGCCAATGTCAGTACTAGTCAAGAGTTGCTGTTGGAGAAGTAAGAGGCAGAGAAGGGATTAAGTTAGATAAAAGATGTACTTCAAACTGAAGGAGAAAGTGAGTGATGGTAAAATTCAAGGAATTTGAAAGCCCTTAAGGGAAATCCTACAGATAGAAATCAAAGACAGTAAGAAGAAAAGATCATTAGCATAAATATGAGTTAATCCTTTGGACTCTGATTAGTGGGAAAATTACAGACTCTTTAATCAGTAATTAAAATTACACAAAAAATATTACCTAAAAGTAGGAAATATATATATAGTGCTTTTTACATTTATAGCATGGTTTTATTAAGAAATTGTCCAGAAACAGTGATGTCACTGCTGCCTCCCTTTCAAGATGATGATACAATAAAAAATATATGGAAGAAAAAAAAGGAGCTGTAATTTCCACACTGAATTATTTAAAAAATAACTTTGGATAGAGCATCCCAAGCATCAGCCCAACTACTGATATTATGAATTTTTTTAATTTTTTTTTTTCATGTAAAGACGTTTACAGCTCAAAAAAGTCTGTGGTGAAAAATGACTGAACAATTTCACACAAGATTCAATTTTATGGATACATGCAGGCTCACATACATATGCACTAATACATGCATACCTATATATGTAAATATAAAATATATAAAAAGCCACTTAGCGCTCTTGACACTTAGCCAAGCTTTCATGAATAATTTGTCCTTTCTACATAGTCAGATGAATATCTAAGCCCTTATTGTTGAAAATTTCCCTGCATCTAAACTCATCTATTAAGAGGCTTGGGAAAATAATACATTATCTAGATGACACTTGATTTGTGTCATTTTTCGAGATCATTTGTTTCAGAATTGTGAAAAACTGTGAGTTTAGGAGCAGTGGATTGAATAGCTACTGGCATCTTCAAAGGAACAATAGCTGCAGAATGGCTAAATTAAACAGAAACCAAGTCAGTATTACTGGGTAGGTGCAGTTTTACAGAAGCTGAACATAATGAGAATAGCTGATATCTTTCAAAATATACAGAAATTACCGATCAAATTGGAATGTACTTAGCAGATCAACTAATTCTATTGCTGAGCTGTCTAAATAGCATCCTGTTTGGCTACTTCTGGTTGGAGAAAATGATCAGATTTCTTTAGAAGTGCAGGCCTGTGTGATGTATGAGGTGTTTATTACCTGAAAAAGGAAAACGGTAAGACTGGGCAAAAGACACAGTCTTTTTGCACAAATATTTAGTCTTCCTTGAAGTGCTCTAAGATACTTGAATGATTAAAGGTCTGGTGAACATGAAACTTTAGGACAGGCAAGTGAAGAACAGCTATAGGACTTCTCAAGTGGCACAATAAACTTATGCTTAACCAAGTGAGTGAAGCCATAACAATTTTGATGACTTCCCTTCCATTGACTATCTTTCCATTAAACTACGCATTTGGCATTAAGTTTTTGACTCAGTGTGGATAACTCCATGCATGCATATTTGGCTGCAGAAGATTTTGACAAAGTGTCTATGAGTAAACAGTGATCAAAAGCCTTACCAGCTTCTTCAGTAACCACATTGTGAATCATAAGTGGAAACAGATTTGGAAAAAGATGAGGTATTCATGGACACAGTAAAAAAGGTAAAACATTTTATGTGTATTTGTGAAACGTTCTTTTAGATTTTTTAGTCAGTGAAACATCCTTGGGAACATTCTAAAAATTTACCCTCACAGATTGGTATGCTTACAACCTTTGTTCCTGATGTGTTCTTTACTTACCTTAAAGCTAAACACTAGTCATTAAATCTGCATAGGGATATCTGCTCATTTAGACATCTCAATATAATGCATTCATTTCATACAGTAGGTCCCAGGCTGTAACTCTCAATTCAATATTAGGAAGAGAGAGATTAAGATGCATCATATGGTATCCTTATTACCATGGCTCCCTGCAACATCACTTTCGAGAATCTTAAAGCAGAGTGAAGTATCTTGCAAAATAATGAACTCAGGTCAAAGACTTAGCTGAGTTTTAATTGCCAGGGCATGTTTTAGGAAGATATTCCAGTTTATCATCTGCAGCTGGCTCATATTCATGGGACTCAGCCCCTGAGCAGCATATGTGCACATAGTAACCCCCACTTACCAACATCTGTCATGTGTGGTGGGGCATTCGTCATGTGGGTGCCTGTGGTTCTGTCTGTACCAGATGTACACAAAGATTGCTGTGTGCAGATTCACCCCAAGGACTATAACTCATATCAGGCTTTTTGGAAATTCTGTTATAAGTTTGTGATGTTGGTTTCTGTTTCTTTAACAGATGGTACTAGGCTGTTGCACAGTTAAAGTTACATATGGGATTAGCAAGATCGAGCCATGTCTCCTGTTCCTTATTGAAGCTTTTAACTTAACAGGCCTCTGTAACTGCCTTCTCAAGCAATTGACACATGAGTGTCAAGGTGGTAACTTTCTGACATGCAATGATCTGTGATGCCATAAATTATATGACCCTGTATCATCTTGTACTGAAGTCTGTAAATGGAGGTAGCAAGCTTGGGTATGATTTAAAACGTGGGAGAAAATTTTCCACTTA
The DNA here is from genome assembly GCA_013397295.1 of Polioptila caerulea. Classification (NCBI taxonomy): domain Eukaryota; kingdom Metazoa; phylum Chordata; class Aves; order Passeriformes; family Certhiidae; genus Polioptila; species Polioptila caerulea. The sequence goes on from VYXF01010454.1 coordinate 454,293, forward strand.
TTCACATTCTGTATAAATCAGTCAGAAGATATAAAGAACCAAATGAAGGAATTAAATGGATTAAGAGATATTAGAAATAGATAAAATGTAACAAAACCAAACTCACTAAAACCAGAAACTTATGATTACCTTTTTATCTGAGACAACATGGTAAAAATATAAATTATACTCAATTTTTGACTCCACCAGATACAAAAGAGTTAATTTTCTATTTTTCTGGTTTTCTTCTTATTTTCCTAAAATAATCTGGTTTTAGTCATTATCAATCTTCTAAGTAAATTGCCTTGGAATACATATCTCCATTGAGAAGCCATTTGTAGACATTGCTATCCACAGACCTTCACAAATCATGTTAAACATATATGTAGTGTTTTCAAGGTTTTCATGATCCCACTTTGCCAGAAATTTTAGAATTATTGCATTATTCAAGCAAAAGATAAGTATACAGCTCAGATCTGCAGTGTGCTTAATTCATTCTCAGCAATCCAGTCATATTAAGATGAATATTTCCTGAACAAGTTAAAAAAAAGCCATATCAATGTAATGACCCATTTGTTTACACTCCAATAACAGTCTGCATTAATTGTATTATTTAGAAGCTCCAAATGTTACAATTTTGTGCAGCTTCATTTCCTTTCTTACCATGGATAAGGGCAGAAGTATTGACTAAGGAAGTCAATCAAAACCTGATTTTTTAATAAAGATTTTAATATGCAATTTAAAAAAATTTAAAAAAATATTCTAAAAAATACTATAAATAAAGGATGAACATTAAATTCATGGTAATAGGGGCATATTGTGATGTGTAGACTTCCAAGCAATATACTTACCTTTCTACTGAGTGAAAGAGATCTTTTTACCCCTGCTGCTTCCTTAGGAGGCAGCTGATCATGCAGAAGCAGAATTGAGAAGGAATGTGATTCTTTTGTCTTCATAGACAATCACTGAGGGGAAAAAAAATAAAATTGAAAAAAATTTAAAAAGAAGTATAATAATTTATTTCCATGACCCCTCCTGATATTACTAGTGCAATATCAGTATACCAATATAATGAAACAGACTTAGACTGGTTTCCAGAGGTTCTTAAAATATTTTTTTCAAAGTTTCTGGTCTTTTTGATAGTACTGGTGACAACTGTGAGACTTTGAGGAAGATGGACATGATGAATGAATTTTTATGTGATTTCTTCCCAACTGAGAAATTAAAAAGACATTTGGAATTAATGTGTCTTATATAAAATTTACTAAAATCCACACAAGTTTGAGTATTTTGACTCAGAATCATTTTAGAATCAATGCAACAAAAAGATGAACTTGACCTGAATGTCACATTGGCCTGGATATTCTCTAATCCAATCCTCTTCAACCAAGAGAAAGTCTTCCTTTATATTCTGTATGTAAAAGCCATAACATGTGCAAATATGCCCTTAAACTTTGTTTTCAATCCAAAATGAAAGTAATTACGATAAAATTTTATGTGATTAAACTTAATCAGTTTTAAGTTTTTTACCAAACTTCTAGAATGTCTTCTTTTAAAAGGGCTAAATTATATTGAATTGATTAATTTTTAAATAGCATGTTGCATCACTCCTAAAGCCAGGCTTCATTACACTAGAATGTCAGAAATGGTTCAATTTAGACAACTTTGAAAGCAACACTTCGAGTAAATTTTGTCAAAAGGCATACCTAAAGCTGGAGTTATACATGTTTGTGACAGTTACTGTATTTCAAAACAATAATTAATATCATAGAGTTTACTAGGGCAGAATTGAAAATACCAGTTTGGCAGGAAGTGTTTTTTGTGACTGTAGTCAAGGCATGGTTTGCAGAAGATATGTTTATTCCACGATTTAAAAGTATCCCTACCTTACTGGAGTTGCAAACATAAGCCTAAGCTGTGAAACCTTTTTTAACTACAAAAAAAAAGAAGGATTCCAGTTATGTATTCATTTCTTAAA
>VYXF01010454.1:456284-488660 GCA_013397295.1 Polioptila caerulea
CCTACAAAATAATGAAAGATTAATTAAAAAAAAAAAAGTAACAGGAAGTCACACAGATACAGCATAGCATAGAATATGTGGGTTCTTTTGGGAGGGGGTGTTGTGTTTTATATCTGATTTTTCAATATACTAGTTATGGCTATTTGTAATTTGAATTCTGTAGCTATCAGTGGCTAATTTCAACATTAGATGTGAATTAAAAAAAGATAAAAACAATTGGAATTAAATAAATTTTTGAATATTGGCATGTGTTTCAAATAAATAGGCTTGTATTGTGTAATCTCAAGTCACTGAATGGCAAATTGTGTAAAAGTAAAAACTTTGGAACTCTTGTATTCATCATCTATTGTTTTTTAAATGTAGACCACATGATCAGGAGGAAAAAACCCAAACACATTTGAAATACCAGGGGAATTTTAAAATGCAAAATTAAGTCCACTTTGGTTTAATAAGTATTTCTGTATGTCACATAACTATCATGAAGCAATCAGAATACGTGAAAATAAGTCACTCATTGAAACCTTTGTGACAGGCAACAGAATGGGTGAATAGTAGTACGTGAATGAATAACTAGAGTTATGTTTTTACTTTCATATAATTATGTGTACACAAGTATTTGTACTAGAATTGAACAAGAATCAGAATAGATACTATTTATTCTTATATTAGCTCTTTTTGGTCCCTGAAATGCCTGTTTCAAGACTGGTAAGTTAAAATATGCTACTGCTCTGATTTTGAAACTAGAAAGTGTTTTTTAATACCACTTTTTACTATAACTAGAACAATATTAAAATAAAACTGAGAAAAAACATGCACTCCATAGACTTCAAAGAGTCTTCAGCTTTCAGAAAGAGACCCTGTGGATCTGTGGTGATCATGACTGAGAGAAACCTAGATGAGACTGAAATATGTTGCAGTAGACCTCTCGTTAGGGATAGAAATGAGCCAAGACACAGACACTTAACAACATATGTGAATAGGTTTCCAGTTTATTCTTCCTTACACTTTGGCCATACTGTCTCAGACTAGAGCAAGCTCCTACTGTAGGGTCCAGTTACAGACTCCGCTGGTTATCTCCTGCTGCGCTATGTTTGCAAATATTAGTTTGCAAACTCTGAACATAGAGGCCTTCACCTACCTCAACTACGACTGCAGGCCACAACTCCATCTGACTGACCTCACAGCTGATCTTTTTGCCACCAGTAACTCTCTTCCTTATTTTGTTCTTCTTTCTGCTCCCTGGATCTTTCCTCTGTAAGGCTCTCTTCCTCAAAGCACTCATGGACTCTAAAGACTATCTTGAGCAGCTATCCACCCCTTTTATCTCACCTATCCTTTTTAGCCACAGCTGCAACACACTAAGAGCAAGGCTGCTCCTCTTCTTTAGTAATTAGTATAACTGTAACTTATCAGGGGCAAGGTCACCTGAAATCCCTCTTTTCACAACACAATATACATAGAAGAAGACGAGCTTGTTGCCAAAAAAGTCTTGCTACAATTTCTATCTAAGCATGTACATGTAAGTCTTACTACATGTCAGAGTAAGCTATCTTTTTATCATTATTTCAGGCTCCATGAGTAAATAGACTCAATCTTTCTGAGGAGAAGTGATCTAACAAACAAAATTATTGCACTCCTCTGGTTATTGTCAAAATTGTGTTGTGGTCATATCTTTCTTATCTCTTCCTTTCCTTTTCTTCACTTATGGAGAGACAGTCCATAAACTGTATCCATTAGGAATTACTGTGTGAAATAAAACTACACTGAATAACTCAGTAACAGCTTGTTGGGTACCATTAGGAAACTGTTATGCTTTTCTTACAGGTTCATTTCCTGATCTCCACAGTAAAAGCTCATTGTTTAATTTGTGGTCTGCAAATAGATGGCAGAGGGTTGACTGGATCATGTAACACATGAAGTATCTCTAGTAGAAATTCAGGTCAATCTGTATGCCCTCACTTATGGTTGAAAAATCTTGTCCTTCACCTTGCTTATACCTAAAACTTTCAACAATCGTTTTTTTCTTTGGTTTTTTTTCACCTGTTTGTGGATTGATGAGTAATGGTACTTAAGAAAATTTCATCTGTTGTGACTGACCAGATACAAAACGTGTGCCTTCTTCACATTAAAAAAAACAATTTCCTTCTTTCTGATCCAAGAAAAACTGCATTGACTTGAAATTAGACACTTCCAAACACTGTAGTAAATATTTTTCCCCCACTGGCCAGTTCTTGAACTTATGGTTATGAATCAGATATCTATCAAAATATTGGCCAGGCAAAACTTAAACCAGATGCTATTTTGATAATAACAATAATATGTGCTAGAAGGAAAATAATTATAGTTTCCTAATGTGGCAAGTTGACCTTGGCAAGGTATCAGATGCTCACTATCTATCCCACTGCTCTATCCATCCTCTCCCTCAACAGAACAGGGGGAGAAAACATGACAGAAGGCTTATGGAGCAAGATAAGGACAGGGACGTTACTTAAAAATTATCATCACAATAAAAATTGACTCCACTTGGGGAAAATATTTTAATTAATTTCCACTTAACAGTAGAGTAGGATAATAAAAGTAAATCTTAGAAAACCTTCCCCATCCTTCCCTTCTTCCCAGGCTCAACTTCCCTCCCAAATTCTCTACCTTCTCCCCTCAAGTAACAGAGGGGGATAAGGTATAGTTATTGCAGTCAGTTCATCATACTTCGCCTAACTTTTCTTTTCACTCTCTTCCCCTGTTCAATTATGGAGGAGTCCCATCCTCCATAAATTTTGCTGACATGGATCCTTCCCATGGGATGCATTACTTCTCAAACCATTTGGTTCCGTCTTATGGGGCGCAGTCCTTCAGGAACAGATTGCTCCATCACAGGTCCCCCATGGGGTCACAGATCCTGACAGAAAGTCTGTTCCAGTGTGGTCTACTCTTCACAGTTTCAAACCTCTCTTCACCTGAATTGAGGAAGATGTGCATTAATCATTAGTGGCAATATTGTCTTTTATCCTGGAGTTTTCTCAGTTGTATTTTCATTCATGTTTTCAATAAAGTGTCTAATGACACTGAGTTCAATATGATTTTCCTGAAGTGATGAACATCATTCATATTTTTTTTTCTTATAATAAGCAATGAAATATCAGCTGAAGAAATTTTGCAGCTGGCATATTCTTGCATTATCAAGGCTAACCAGCCCTATCACAGGGTAAAAAATGGTAGACTGTCAGTTACAGATCAGTACATTTGCAACAGCTGCTGCTGCTCTTAGACTAAAATTGCTCTGCATATTTTCTTATTACCTCTTTCTAAAAGCACTGCTTTTCAAACATCTGAAATGCTATCACTTCTGACAAAATTATTTCCTCTAATTTATGCATAAATAAACATTTTCTGTTTTCTCAACTTTTAAAACCCTGGGTACTACCAAGAAGAAAATTTGCAGAAAAAAGACCATAGTCCAGAAAGGTGAAAATAAAATTATATTCAAGACAGCTGTATGACTGATGACTCCTGGAAGAATATGTACTAAGTTCTCCAAAAATCAAGAACTTGAGTCATCAGCAAATGTCAACAGATTCTTTTCAGAAAAGATTGTACAGAAAATATCACCTAGGTAGTGTTTTTTCCACAATGTGTCAATGTTAGCAGTTTCTCTGTTACCATTCCTGAATGACTCCTTCTTTCTTCTTGTTTCTCTAGCCAATGACATATTGATTAACACTTATCTTGAAGGACTTTCCTTGATTAAGAAAAGACTTAGAAATATTTTTCTTAAAAAACCAAAGTATTTAATCATAATTTTTCATAACGAAATTATTTTTTGATACTACAAGGTCATAGAAGATCATGAATTTTAGTGTCTGGCTAAGCTACAGAGAAATATGCAACAGGCATATCTCATTGCAATAGGCATTTTGGATAAAATTCCACCTGGCATATGGTCCCAGCAATTCCCAGCTGGTGCATGATCCATTGCACAGTCTACAGCAGCCCCCTGTGGGTTAACACTGGGCAGCATATCAAAAAGCTGCTTCTGGCTTTCTAACAGACACTCAACTGCTGAAATTCAGCACATCAGAGGCTGTATGAGCAAGACTCAAAAAGTTCAGCATTAATGAGGCAAAAAATATAGTGGTAGCAAAGGCACAAATTATTCATGCTGTCCAGCTGGGAAATTAGACTGATGTATCCTTTATGATCAGAAATTAGATCAATTCTTGAGTAAGTATTAAGGGTAGCAATGGAGAGTTATACAGGCACTTCATGACATAAACATCAAGCTCATTCTTTGCAACAGCTTTCTCCTTAACACCTTGCTTGGATGAAGACTTTCCACCCACTCATGTTGATTAATGTCTTCATGTAATTAATTGGTAGTAAAACCAAAGGATTTTTTTATCATTATTACAAATTATCTGCATCATATGGCAGTCTAAAGAACCTTTTTCAAAATTTTGTGAACAGTTTTTTCTAGACAAAATGGAAGTAGTAAAAGTCCAAACATGAAAATGTAATTAGATATGTTAAAGTAGTTCGTGTCTCTTTCAGTTTGAGGGAAAATATAACACTTCATGAATCCAGACACCTGCAGTGGGAATTTTAATTGCTTCTTATATGGGTTTGTGTAGTTATACTGCATCTCATACTTTTTTTTTCATTAGAAATATAAAATTGAGGCCCTTTGCCTGACAGAATTCTCTCTTTCTGCAGAGATTAGATTTCTAAAACTATAATAATCAAAAGAGGGAAAAGAAGCACTTTGTGTTTACTTCAATTAAAAATTATGTGTCTCTGAAGTATTAATATGAATTTGTGGCCCACTGAAATGATTATTTGTTTAACTTATTGTAATTGCTAACTTCAGAATAGAAGATGTCTATCTATGAATGGATTTTTTTCTCAATTAAAAATACTAAGACATTAAAACCTTCAAAAACTCTGGAAATACAAATTAAAACCTTAGAAATTCCTGGAATGCAAATTTAGAAGAGAGCCATTTGACAATCTTTATAGTTGAAATATTTTATACTGAAGCAAAATTTTAAATTTTCATTAATGTTGATTACATTTATTAGTATTACATGAATGTAATGCTATCTGATAGCATTAACTTAGGGAATTTTCTGGATGCATAAGACAAAACAAATTTTATAATTAAAAAGAATGAACATTTAGTGTTAAATTTATGGGTATAGGACACTACAAGTAGCTGAGTATATTGGCATTCTACACTAAAAGTATTTCGCTTGAAGGCAAAATAAGAATGAAATTAGTGCTCTCCACAAAATATCAACAACACTGCTTATTAGGTCCACCTTTGTGTTTTTGCTACATACTTCAAAATTCAACATAGGAAAAGGAATCAATTTTTTGAAGGGGTTGAGATGGCTGGAGCAATAAAGGCAAATTTGATGATGTTCTGATTCTCCAACAGAAGGCGGGTTGTTGATTACTTTTGATTTTTTAAGCTAGTTTTTATGTCACATGGTAATATCCCCTCAATATTCTGAGTAGATTACATGTATTATTTTCTATCAAGTTTTGTATAGATCTAAAAATTTCATAGATGTAAAGAACAAATTTGATTTCATTTACTGCTAAGTGCTCACAGTAATTCCCGGTCCAAATTCAGTGCAGCTCTGTCCTCTACCTCCATGAAGTACACAACCCATCCCACTCACCTTGCTACACTGTCTCCCCACTTTTGCTCACCTATCTGCAAGCCAGACATATTTTTTCATCTATTCAAAACTGAAAACCAAATGCTGCCTGAGATAATGAAAAAATAAAGCCTGGAGGATGTTGTCCAAAGTATGTCACTTATGAATTTAAACCCAGCATGTGGTTAGTTAGTCCACCACATTTAAATCTAGGGAAAGGAACTGCAAAAAACCAGGACTATCCCTGCTCTGACTTCAAAAAACTGCTGCGTAAGACTGAACTACACCAGTAACACAGACTTACTCACATCTCTGTGAGTGGGTGTTAATATCAAATATTTCAGGAACTATTTTTTTCCCCTTCACTACTAGAAAATATATATATGTTCTGACTAATATGAAAAGGACTCCAAAAGTTGCTTAGTTGCTGTGGGAAGTTGTTATTTTTTAAATAAACCCAGATTTAACTTACTTATGCATAAAATGTCTATATTTATTTTGCTATTAGATATTATTGATAGTATTAGGATAACACTGTAGAAGCGTAAACTTTTCAAAATTGAAGCTACATGAAGTCTTCACAAGCAATCTGGCACTAACTCTTCATCTCTGCAGGGGAAAAAAAAAAACAACAAAAAGCCTTGTTATCATCCATTTCTAACTCCTTGGTCTGCCACAGAACAGCTTGATTTTTTCTAAGCTGTGATCTTGCCTTTTCTCCTGATGTGAGAACAAACCCACATGCAGGCACAGTGGGTCTCAGCCTGGTGTATCCCACCTGGTGGGACAGGAGGTTGCTTGAAGGGTGAGCTGGAGGGTGCTGGGAGCAACTGCAGCAAGGCATGGCCTGCATCTCTTGTGCCAGGGACGCACTTCACATGCCTCTGTACTCAGCCAGGGGATGCACAGCTTCTCTCAAGTGACCCTAGGATTATCCACACTATTTTACTGCTCCTGATGAAAGTCAACTAATTTTTTAACATCGTTTTACTCCTTATTTGCAATATTCTAGTTAACACATGCAGTTAATACTAAATGAGAAAGACACATTAACTACTTGGATAGAAAATTATTGTCACGATTCTACTTGGGAGATTAGGAGACTTTGTATAAAATGAAATTTAGTTTTGTGAATTTCTTAGCGAAGCAACTTTTGCATCTACAGAAAGGAAGTTAATTTCTTCTTATTCCCTCCCATCCCATATGCCATTTTTAGGTTTCTGTTTATGTCAACAAGCCTTAAAAAACAATTTCTTTGCCTTAGATTTTATTTTCATTGCCTTTGAAGCCTGCACATACTTCCTGAAGTAAGATTCACTGTGGGTGTAAGTGACAGACTGTATTTCTAACCAAACACATTCCCAATCGAAAAAAATATCCTTTTCAATATCTGAGGACTACATTGTAACCTATTATAGCATTCTTAGGCTCTTCATCATGCAGTTTGTTTTCTCTAGTAGTTTAGCTATGTCTGGCTATCTTTTCAAAAAAATTCACACAATTAATTTTCTCTCAGTCTGGTACTCGTAAAAAATTACATTTGTTTTTAAATTTCACTTCTGGCTTTGGACAATTTTAAATTGCTTATTCAAAGGAACCACTCTTATTCATAGGTTGTGTCATTGCCAAGTTTTATTTTGTAAGGTGATCCTGTCTCTCCGTAATTATCATCAAACTACTTGGATTATTTGATTAAAAAGCTCTCATGTCTGTACCCGAGAAGTAACCATTTGTTTTCAACATGAGGCTTAGTTATTCAGAATACTGAAGAAATCCAGACAAATCCATCTGAAATATTACTTTTATGTGCTACATTCAGAACAGCAGGAGATTATATCTCATTGTTTTCTTTATATCATTTTTAAAATTACTGAAAACTACTACCCTTCAATTATTTACTGATGTAATTCAGAAATACTGCAATTTGCAAGCAATGAGAATTTGTGTGACTTAATTATCTACCTAGGTTAATACTAAGAAAATATTTTCTGGTTTATATATTGTATTCTGGATTATAGGTATTTTAATTGAATAGAGAAAATTATCCATATGCTCAATACAATTGTCAAGGGTGATTAATTAATCACGGAATTTTTATACATTAGTCTCTTTTTACTTCTAGAGCTAAGTAACTTTTAATTAACATGCAATTACAATCTGTAATAAAAAATGTATGCTTGTTTGTATAAACATTAGGCTTAAAAACCTCTTTAAATAAAAACAAAAGGTAAGTTCATTAGTTGCTTACAATTAGTCTGAGTTAAAATACTGAAAGGTAGATAATTTCTTGTATTTTCTCATTTTATTCCATAGCAACAAATGTAAATGGATGAAAAATTATTAGTTTTTATCAATTAAGTTGGCAACTCTAAATGAAACAGGGCAGATGTAACTAAATTAGACTGCTTATTTCAGATAGATTATCTCACTATTTTAGTATTAATTTCAGTTTACAAATTTGGCTACTTGTTGACTACTTGCTATTTGCAGTGAACACGATTGCTCCAGGTGAGGATTTATGAATGAAAAACACTAAACCATAAATAAATAAAATGGATATTTATATCTCAAAAATATGCCTTTTGCATATCCAATACTTATTTATATAAAGAATTGCTGTCAGCTTTTAAATAAATTAATAATTCTATTTTTCATTGTGAAGTGATCAGTTTATAGAAAACAAAGGTAGTCAGTGCAGGGGAAGGATTTGCAAATAAATGTTTTGTGTTGTTTCACTGACTAAAATATTAAGCAGATTCCTGAATTATGGGTTTATGCGTATTGTCTCTTGCTGTATAAGATATTACATTGTCAGTTGCCATAATTTTAAATATTAATTTTTAAACCCTTTGCTTGATGAAATGTGGCTTTTTCTGATTAAAGTGCCTTATAAGTGTTTTAGGTTGAAGTTGTCTCACTGTATGAAAGTTCTGTCATTGCACATCTTGATCATGTATGTAATATGTCATTACATATGAGAGGTGTTTCAAGCCCGAGCAGAAGGCTCACGCCCCTCAAACTCCTGACAGTGCTTCTTCCAGTGCAGCCTAGTCTAGGTTTGAATTTCTTTACCCTAAGTGAGCATTGCTCATTTGTCTTCAATTTGTTGACCACCAGGGCTCTTCTGAGAGAAAAATAAATAATTATTTCAGGACAAAAGAGACACAAAAACAGGAGTAGAAGAGAAACTGTCTATCCAGCAGTAGAATGGAAAATATTTTAAAAATATTTTAAATCCGGCAGTATGGGACAAGACTTGCATTTTAAGGTCTTATTTATACATAAGATACGAAAAATAGAGGAGACTCAATTTTTTAAAATGAAATTCATAGTCATAATATAAAGAAACTGTGAAAATAGTAATCAGGAGTTCAATATCGGGAAAAAAAACCAAACACAAGACTTACAACACAGTGCAAAGGGTTGTGTTTGAGACAGAACTATTGTGCGTGGAAGCCAGACTAACAGCCAGTGATCAGACATGGGGAGAGCTGGAATGAGCTTTTTATTTCCCCTCAGTCTGTAGCGCTGACTACAGCTGGGCCAAAGGTCAGGCTCTTGGCCTGGTGCAAGTGGACTTTCTTTACAGAAGGTTTCAGTGTGCCTTGAAATAGGAACCTTATAATATAAATTGGGGGGGAAGTTTACCTTAGGGTCTGATTCGAAAAATAATGAAAGGAATAAGACTGTACTGCATTTGACTAGTTTTATATTGAACAGTTTTGGAAATTTTGTAACTGGCATTGCCTCCCTTCAGCATTCTTCATGTCCTGAGTCCACAGATACATATTGGCATGCAACATTTACTCATAGTTTTATGCCCTACTTTATCCTCTATTCTAGTATCCAAAAAAAACCCCAAACCACCAAACCAAACCAAACCAAACCAAACCAAACCAAACCAAACCAAACCAAACCATAATAATAAAACCAAAACCAAAAAAAACAGAAACACAAAGAAAATTCAAATTTTTTGAAATAAGAAAGAATAAAAAGAGAGGAAGAAAAATAAAACATCTTAGTAGTGAATCATTACCAATGAAGGCATCCTAACATGGTTCTGAACAATTCTGTGAAACCACCAGAACTCCCCATAAGTGTGCTTTCTTAAAGTATGCTTCCTTAAAATGAAGGTGATTTGAAGATAAGAATTATGTTTAAGGAGTGTAGAGCACTCATGGAGGCCAAAAATGATCCAGAGCTAAAAATTACGTAGTATGGACTCCATCAGTCTGCCTTAGAAAGTTTTATCCCTGTTGGGGTAAGGGAAATCATGTTTACAGACCTAAGCTAGTTCATGCCACCGGCTGTCAGAGTCTAAGATAGTTGTTACTCATCCTTTATGTAACATCTCAGACATTTTCAGCATTCTCCTTCCCAGAGAGCTACACTATTGTCTTCTATCTACATCATTTGATACTTGAAAGAAATGTTTGGCATTCATAGACAGTTGGAGTTTCTGGGTTTGTGTGAATAGCATAGACAGGTGGTATCAAAGTTTTCCACGTCTGAGAGAATCAACAATGCTATCTTTGTCTTTGTATTGACTTCTGCTTCTTCAGAAAGTCCATGCTTTACAATTCTGGCATTAGAGGATGAAAGAAGCCCTGCTCACAGAGACACAGACAGAAATTGTATATGGGTTGGGGATTTCATAAGTTTTATAGAAAATTATCTCATATCTCTTTATTTAGAGAAACTTCTCATTAAGTTTGAAAGGTTTGCTACTTAGATTCTTGGACCAGACATATTTTCCTGATAAGCATGAAGACAGTAACTTGTCATGAACTGAACAGTTTTTCAAGCTATTGTAACACCATATGAAGTCTCAAAGAAAAGAAGGAATAATCTCATATTAATGATTAAGACATCACTGAATTAGGAAAAAAACCCCAACTTTTGGACATGTCATATCTATGTCAGTGGTATTTCTAATTATATAGTTATATTTCAGAAATTGCAAGCAAAATATTATCAACCTTAATTTCAGCACAAGAACTCTTAAAGGCTGAGGAATACTACCTACATTTTCACTGAATCATCGTAAGTGCTTTTATTTAGTGTTTTAAAATGATGCTAAAAATGTCACTCTGTGAGTGTTCCTATATTCTGCTCCAGGTGCAATGTACCGTAATTCCCTGGGGTACACAGGGTACATTTAATCCACAGCACTTTTATCCTGCTTGATTTCAACAGCTTTACACGGATATTCCCCTGAAGCATTTCTTTTGTTTGCTTGCTCCTGAGCCTTGTTGGTACTGTAGCAGGTGCATCTCATAAGGCCACTACACTTGAGAGATAATGGTATAAAAAATTGCAGGTAGACTAACTGTAGTTTTGCAGAGAGAAATAGAGGTTAACACTTCTCTAAAGTGATCTTTCCAGTCACCACCAAACAAAAAACAATCTTCTTGATGGAAAGCTTTTTGATTGACACCTGTAGCCCTTCTTGCCAATCTTCCCAAGATTTTTGAGCTAAAATTATTTTTACCTGCATTTTATAACAGCAGCATCTGTCAAGAAACACCATGACAGCCCAGTGGGCATAAAAAGTCAAAATAATTTCCAAAGCATTGTTGAATTAACTAACATTTCATTTTTATACTTGTGTGAAGAAGGAGACAATCATTACCTTGAAAGGACAGGGATTTTCCTGAGGTACTTATTGCTATAGACAGCAATGTCATCTGTTTTAGTGCTTGCAAAGTAGGAGGGAGACGGTCCTACCAAAGGGAAAAAAAACTAAGACATTCTTATAACAGGAAGAATGTCCCATTTGATGCATCTGGGTAGGTTTCTCAATGTAGTACACAGGAATTTTGTGAGTGAACAGCTGGTTGCATATTACTTTCAATACTTTGTCAGATCACTAGGGACTGGTTTACCTTTGGTAGTGCAAATGCCCCTGCTTATTCATTACTAAATGGAGACATCACAAAAGGTGACACTGTGGCTGTAAACAATTTCATGAAAGTGTCAAAACCCTAAAGATTTCAGAATTAAGGAGGTTTTTTCTTGAAGTTCATATTTATTATTTAATTTAAAAAGTAGAACTCTAATTAGCACAATAGGTTATCCAAGTATTTTCAGGGGAAAAAAAAAAAACAGAACTAAAATTTCATAATTTTTTAGTATATTTTTCATATTTATTTGATTGTTAGTTCAGCCTTTACTTGAAATTAATTCTACAGTATTAATTAGAATTAAATACTGATATGTAGGGAAAATACTCACTAAATTGCTTAGAAATTAAATGCAAATTATTATGTTAGTGTTTATTATATTATATGGGATGTTTGTTAAGTGTTGTATACATATTTCATATATATATAGTTATATTAAGCCTTATGTCTAAAGATTAAACAGATACCTGTAGTAACTGTTTTAAATGTTTAACAAAATGACAATTACTTAACTGAATACTGGACATTTCATTAGTCAACAGCTATTTTCTATCAAAAATTAATAAATCAAATAAATATTTAAATTACTTATTAATTTCCAGATGCTGTTTTGCATTAGTCATAACTTTACATAAATTTAATCAAAATAATGTTTGATAATGAAAAATTTAGATGTTTTAGACTCTGACAAATATCACATATATTTACCAATTTTGTTTAATTGCTTTATGTATTTTTGACTTTTAATAAAGTATCTCATATATGCAGTGTCTTCTACTAATACATAATAAAGAGATAAGACTACAAAGAGCCTGAAACACCACAAAACTTTCTGGTGAGAGTACAGGTATTTACTGAGAAGAGGAAAACAGTATACAGAATGATATTGACAATTTTATTCTACATTTTCAAGCACCTCACAAATAATACTCTTTGAAATAGAAAGTTAAATCCTCTGAACAGTAATGCAAAAACACAGCATGTATCCATACACAGGGTGAACCAAAAAAATGCTGTTCATCTATTTCCAGTTGAGTGTATCCTTATTTTTCAGCCTCTTATTTGGAGAGAGCTAATCATAACTCCTATTTCCTTTTTCAATATATTTGAAAACTATAAATCTTTCAACTATCTCCACAATCATTTCATGTATCCTGTATTTAACTTCTGGGTGATAAATCAACTCTCAAAACATTTAATCAGAATAACATCAGTTGTATAGCACATGTAGGGTGCTGTATTTAATGTTTCCTGCCAAGGAAAGCTCTTTGGAAATAGACAATATCATCTGCAGCATCAAGGAAATTTTAAGACTGCAGTCCATCTCACATTGCCATTTTGATTACATTTGTGTACTTAAAGGGTTTGTAACTGTCATCATGTACTGCAAAGCTTTCCTTAAAAAAAAGAGAAAGCAAACCAGTTACATTTGAGGCTGAGCTTTATACGATGGTGTGTTACAGCTCAGTTTACTCAGTCACCTGCAACAAAGTCTACCCTGAGCATAGACTTAATGGACAATGATATCCTGCATCATTGAAATACTGTCTTGCTTCCAAGTTAATAAAGGATGAAAAAAAGTCCATGTCTTAATATTAAATATGCACCTTTTTTTTTTTTTTATTGGGGGGGGGGGGGGCCACAAACAGCTGATTAAAATTTTACAATCATAGCAGTGATCTGCTCATTTCATCATGGTATGTGGAAACTGCTAAGGGAAACACCAGAAGAGTTACAGAAAGCATGTTTAGATGAAGCTTTTAAAATTTGGAAAAGTCTATTGAATTTCTCATATTCAAAAGAGGTCCAGGATTACTTCAGTTGCCCGATGAATCCGCATTGGACATCAATGGGAAGGTAAAGAAACTGATTTTAGGATCATTTTCTCAGGTGAAGGTGCTAGATTCAGTAATATATAAGGTGTTTAATGTTTTTTTTAAATAAATCTGAATGTATGGCTTGGCCTTCACTTGTCACTCCTGTTGCTAAGTGCCTTGAGTATTCTTTTATGTCTTGGATATTCTAAGGCATCACATATGACAACAGAATATTAAAAAAAAAGCATTTTCTGATTGTCCAAAAAGAACCCAAAGTGCAGTCCTTCCTAGCTCTGGAAGATGTTATTCCTAAAAATTTTGTTCCCTAGTAAAATCTGTAAGTATTTACAGGAGAAAAGGAATGAGTGTGTGATTTAAGAAAAAGCTTCATTAAATGGGTAAACATGGCATGATACAGATGGAAATTTCAGGCATATTTCTATCTACTGAGCTTGTAGAGATGATATGGAAATTTTACTGCACTGGGTTGTGGAATGTTTTATTGGCAAACACAAAACCTCTTTGGTATCCATATGATTGTCACTAATGATTTCTATACAATAAATTCTCTTGATCTTCACTTAAATTGCAAACAGAAAATCACCTTAAAACCCCAACAATTTTCATATTAGTTATAATGAGTTAGTGTGGAATTTTGTACATCCCCGACTGGTTGGTTTTCATTTCTATGAATATTCATGTAAAGATTGAGACTAATTTGTTGTTTATTTTCTGCAATCATGTTGAATGCTTTCTAAGTAGTAAAATGTGATATACTTCTGCTGCTATTGTAATAATATAAAGCCTTTAGGACAGCATTAAGCTAATTTAACTTTTAAGTGGCATAAGTGGCTTTTCTCCTCTTTATTGGTAACTGGAACTCCCCATAAGGGAAGGGTTCACAGGCATCTCACCTCATTTCACATGCTCAGTTTAAGGACCTCCTACATGATTTCTGGCAAATAGAAACACTTAGACGCAAATAACAATACAACATGACAGTGTCATGCTGGAATTTGGCTAACTAAACTCTGCAGGTGTGAAAATGAAAACAATCAGCATACAGAAATTAATTTTGTCAAATAATTTACAATGGAATGTGCATAGCTTCCTATGTTGCCTTTCTGTTCTTCATTTTTTTTGCCTTAAGTACCTCATATGGATGTATGAAGATATGCAGTATATTTGATATGACTGCAGGAGGCTAAAAATGATGACATGGTAGACATATAAACTTTCAGATTGACAGCTGGTAGTTCAGGAGAATAACCACTGAAATATCAAAGAGCACCATAAATTCAGTTTTAGGTAAAATAATAAATATAAAGTTCTTGAACAAATGAATTTTGTATTCCAACTACAAAAGAAAGGATTTAATGCAAATACTTTAATCCATGTAGCTCCAGTATAGATGATAGTTACAAACATCTTCTTCAGTTAGAAGAACTGCTGACTGTGGGATGAAATTTCCTAGTATATTAAAGTAGGGATCAGTGAGAAGCCAGATGTGATAATCTAAAGAATATAGATTGTTGTAAGTAAGTTGTATTCAAAAAGCTTAATTCCATAATTTCTACATTTTTAAAGTCCAGTTTAACAGTATATTTAATAGTTCAATCATTAAGAAGCTAGAAGTTCAATTCACTTCCAAATACGCACCTGAGAAATTCTAGTGCAGGGATTCTGTCTGGCCTCTGGCTGATGCTCTGCTAATTTTTGAATGAATATTGTATTCATGTGAGAAGGGCTGTTTCAACTTCCTTGTGGTTTCTCAGCTTTGGTTAAAACACTATGCAAAATTAATGGATCAAGAGCCACCAAACAAAAGAAAAAGTGACTCTATACCAAAATAATTTTGGCATTCTCCTGAAAACACAGAAGGTCCTTGATCTTGTTTTTTCCTTTTATAACTTTTTCATTTTTAAAAACATGTAGCAAAAAACAAATTAACAGTCTTTACATCAGAGAGTAGAATTCCCATTTCCTTAGCCAAGTGAGTTATACTGTCTCCAACTTCATGAATTTCACATTTCGTGCTGATTAGTAGCCTAATTTGGACTAAAAGCATCCTAATCCTTATTAATATATTTTCTTCCTAGTGTGATTTTTGCACATGTATTAAGCAGTCAGTAAACAGCATTTTAGGAAACAGTTTTTTGTAGGACTATTTATGCAAATATGCTAAGTAGCAAAAATGTAAAAATTATTTAAAAGCATCAAAAGCATCAAAAGCAGTTTCCTGTTTCATTGGTCTGGAATCACATTCATGCTTGCCATTCAGCTAAGCCTGCAACTCACAGTTGCATGGCCACTTAACACTAAAAAACAGTAAATTAGACATTATCTTTCAAAGTCAACCACCAGAAAGATGGCAAGAATGACCGATGAAAGAAATACTTGCCTTCAAATTCCTGCAAGAATAGAAGAATATAGATTTCAAATTGTGCTAGGTCTGTCTTGGATGGAGTCAAATTTCCTCATAAACCACCTGCATGACATTATGTTTTAGATTTTTTGACTGAAGTTGTCTTGATAATACAGCAATGTTTTGTTATTATGATTAAATTAATATTATTAATATGTGGGACAGTGCTTTCATAACATCAAGGTTTTTTCAGTTTCTCACATTGCCCCCTTCCAGAAGGATATTCCATGCCATATAACATCATAAGCAAAAAACGGGATAGAAAGTGTTTGTCTTCCAAGTTGGTTGTTGCTCAGAAACTGGTTAGGTATCAGTCTGCTTGTGGGAGGCACTGATTAATTGTGTTTGCATCATTTCTTTCCTTTTCTTTTTTTTTTCCTTTTATCACTTCTTGAATTGTCTTTATCTCAACCCATGAATTTTCTCATTGTAACTCTTAAAGTCTCCTTCATCCCACTGTGGACAGGGGAATGAGCAAGTGTCTGTGTGAGTACCACAACTCAAACTCTTTTCCTTGCTCCACAGAACAAGAGCCTCTGATAAGAGCCAAGAGAATGCATCTAGGATGTGATATTGGGGAAAGACAGAAGAGAGAAAAGACCAGAAATAACCCTGTCATGGGCTAGTCTTGTTGCTTCCACTGATGTTGTTATTGAACAATCCTATTACATTCGAGAGAAGAATTGGATTTTGGAAATAACTCTCACAAGCAGCCTTTGTTTAGTGTCACAGCTTGTAAAGTGCTACTTCTAAAGACCTGAAATGCTCCTAGAAATGTAAATCAGACCTGAAAATGTCCTATCCAGCAAACTTAATTACACTAATTTCTAGTGCTTCTGTTATATATATACTTTTTTCTTCTGCCTAATTTGTCATAATTTTCTTAATTCCTACTGAGGCTGCTAGAATGTAACAGCTGGTGACATTTGTGTCTGAGTCCATATCCTTGTATTTTTATCAGCTAGAGTAGTACTGAGAGTAGCCTAGAGTAGCCCAATGATTCATTTCTCAGTCATATGTATCCAGCACACCAAGTCCAGGATCCAAAAATTATTCTGAACCAGCTCATGTCTCCATCTGTAAACTGTTCATCGTCTATGAACTGGAAAGTAAAGAAGTTAATGCTGCATTAAGAAACTCTGTTCACTCAGATATCTTGTGATCTTATTTCTGAAGTCTTCATATTATTTTGTTGAACTAAAAACAAGGGATTTTGATATCAATTCCTAATTATATAAAATATTCAAAATCTCTGATTCCTGGCTGTATTTTTTATTAATTTCTCCATTACTCTTAATCAAACTGGTCTTGGGGAAGTAGGATCACCACATGGCCATTTCAGTTTTTACTTAGTGTTTTCATTGTGTATAAATCAATGCTTAAGGAATAAAAAATAATTTCTAATTTGAAATAAAATGCTCTCAATATTGACTTAACAAAAAACTTCTTTTTTATCAATTGTGAAATCATAGCTAAAGAGGTTCAATCGATTTTTCTTCCATGTTATTTAGCGATAGTGAACAAATCTCTTTTTGTCTTGTATTCTTAACTGTCTGACACAAAGTAATAACAATAATAGACACTAGAATTAATATTATGTTGTCTGAACTTTACATACACAACAACTGACCATATGACACAGTGTCATTTTAACCACAAACATAAGAATATTTAACATTCTTCTTCCCAAACAAAATCAAAATTTGGAAGAAGGATGAATCATTTCTGTAAGGAAACATAGATTATAAAACAGCAAAAAAATAATTCTTGAAATAATTCCTGAATTTATTAAAAAGTATGCATTGATTTTCTGAAGGAGACCACATTTTTAAAAGGAAACTATTTTTAAAAAGCCATCATGTTTAAGTTACTAATATTAAAGTTCTGGTTACAGTGAGGGTCACTCCATTACCACAGCTATATTCTATATTCTTCTCATAACCGAAAGCTCTCACCTACACGTAACTAGGTCTGCAGAGCACTTACAATCGATCGATAAAGTAAGGTTGTAGAGGGTTGCCTAAGAAGTGAGGTATGTGATTCACCTTTCTAATGTGTTTCTGGAGTGTTCTAAAAGCACCTCATGATCAGCCTAATAAATGGGCATCTACAGTGGGATCAAATTACCTAACATGCATCTGGTGAAATTTCAGATAATATAAGATATCCAAGCTATCTTCACAGAGCTATCAGAGATGCACTCAGCATTCTAAATAGCACATCGAAGGACACTCAGGATGAGCTCAGATATTTTCACTTCATGCTTTCCTTTTACAGCCGTCTCAGCCTTCATGCCTATTTTAAAGTAAGCTGGTGTACAAGATATGGCTTAGATGGAGCCAGTCTTCTTCATCACAGCCTGTACAGCACTGTGTTTTGGCTGTGTTAATCAGTGTCAATATCAACAGCAGCTTTTTTGGTATTGCTGAACAATGTCTGCAGTTTTCCCCCTCTGCCTCCTCTACTGAGTAGTTTGGGGATGAGCAAGAAAATGGGAGGGGACACAAAGTCTTTCAAAAATAGATTCAAATAAATGTTCGTATTTTCAAAAGTAAACGGCGAGGTTAGTGCACTGTATTTTCCAAATATTTGTTAAGGTACTATCATTTAAAAATAAGTTTGCCACATCATTATTAGTTTATTCCTGAATCTCACAATTTATTTCTCATAAAGCCCAAAAAAATGCTACTATCCATCCCTTAAAGCAAAGCAAATATTAGACTCTAGAACAAAAAATGCCAACACAGACAAATTATTGTCTTCCGGTAGGGAGAGCCAGCCAGGAACAAATTGCCATTGTTCAATCACAGCAGAAAGAACATGCAGAAATTTGGCTAACTGTGTTTAAATGTTGCCTTATGAAATGCTATTAAATAGATTTTCTTGTTGAAAAGCATGTGCCTTAGCAACTGAGCTCAGCTTACTAAAATGTTACATTTTGATTCCTTACTGAATGAAAGAAAAAAGGTCACTGTGGCCTTTGAAGGAATGCATTTCACACTTTCAAACCAACAACCTATAATTCCTCCAGGAAGTCTTATATCAATTAACACAAACTGGCTTTCAGAGTCTATCACTGTTGTTAAAGAAAATCAACAAAAACCTTTACAATAAATCTTGACAAAATTAAAACCTGTATGTAGTGAACTGACTTGTTCATAACCTTTTAGAACACATGTGAAAACATTCAAATGTTATTAAAACAAAATAGACAAACAAGAAGATGAAGTACTGCAATGAAAAGAGAGATGGTAGGAACTAAATACAAAGGCAAAAAGCCCTAAAATTTCAGCAAAGAATTTGGACATCCTTCAAGATATGAAGGCTGCCCTTATCCCAATGGTGAATAGAAAACAATGAAAGAATTTGAAGACACTTGACAAAAAGGAAGAGAAAATAGTGGACAGTTTAATTTTTAACAACAAGGGGAAGGAATAAAGAATATTTAAGCACAATGAAGTGTGCACAATTGTATGTTTCAGGAAAGGAAGTCTTGATAATCATACTGGTGAAATGGGTAAAATAGAATTGATGTGTCTGGGCTACTCTGTATCCTTTCTCCCACAGCTGAAATACAAATATATAGGAGACTAACTTGTTGCTGGACCTGCTAGAAAGGAATACAGTTTTTAAAAGAGTATATGCACAGAATGTGACTGTTTCCAGAACTATGATGATGGATAGGATCAGATGCTGTGAAAGTGAGCTTTCTTCCAGTTATTGGAAGAAGTTATCAATCTTTTCCTGAGCCGGTGGTCTTTAGCAGAGTCCCATCACAATTGATTCCACATTATTCCACATTATTGTGTGTATTAATGCTGAACTATAAGCTTTTACCTGGTTTATCATTCCATCTCTTGATAAAGTTTCATGCCTTCTCACTGTTTTCTCAAATAAAGGGCTTGTTTCCTTGATGCCTTTCTACCTGCCCTTTGTAAAAATCCTATGTCCAGCCCTGTAATCCCAGTGAGGTCATAGCAGTGCAACTGTCCTCAGACATCTAGTTCCTAATTCCACATTCCCTATATGTTGTGCATGAGGACACAGGCATTTCAGAGAGGAACGCAGTGGTGATGAGTTCCCAGAAAACGTGTGAGAGCCTCTGCCATCATGCTGTCCTCTCATAATTTCCTTATTTATGCAGATACACTTAGGTAGGCTCCCTTCAGCCTTATTTTGTTCAACACAAATTTACACTTCTCCACACTACCCTATGACTCTAAGTTTGCCAATACTGCCCACCACTTCCTCCCTACTCTATGGACTTTCATCTCCTGCATGTATCCCTCCTACTTGAAAGCTGTCCTCCCCGTGTGAGCGAGACTCTTGGCAAAAATGCTTTGGTCCTTCTTGGCCAGGTGGATCCTGCCTCTTCCCAGCAGTCCTCAAAGGATCCCTGAGTATACAGTTCTGTATGTGATTACTGCAATATGAAATCTTCTTGAAGATCTAATATTGAGCTACAAATCAACAAGTCTAATAAAATAGATTTAGGATGTCTTATTTTCCTATGAGCTTTCACTAGAACTCAGAGTACAGGTTTGCTTTTGGATTTTATTAAAAAAGATCTGATAGCAAAATACACCAGAGGAAACATCTGGCTGTTGTGCTTTACTATTACTTTATTGAGTTAATTGAAGATGCAATAGTAGTGAAGTCAAAATTAGTCCATATTAAAGACTGATTCAACAGGTAAATAAGTTCAAGCTATGAAATGATCAAATTAATGCTGAAAATAATAAAATAAAAGTCTGGGCTTGACACTAATATGAACTATTTTCTGTCTATTTAAAAAAAAAAAATTAAAGGAAAGAACAAGTGTTTTTGCAGGCTTTTCTTTCCTGGTAACTCATCTCTTATTTCAGTCAATGTAGTAGATATCTGAAACTGGTTATAGACATACTTACAGTGTAAATGACATTTTTTTCATCAACACATACCATGAAAATCTATCACATAAAATAACCACTTAAAAGGAAATTATAAAAAAATAAGCAAACAGAGTGATAATCAAGAACAAT
Organism: Polioptila caerulea; assembly: GCA_013397295.1. Lineage (NCBI taxonomy): Eukaryota > Metazoa > Chordata > Aves > Passeriformes > Certhiidae > Polioptila > Polioptila caerulea. Next base: position 477,108 of record VYXF01010454.1, read on the forward strand.
TATTGGGAAAAACTTGTCTAACCAGAAGAGCAAATCATGAAATAATTTTGGAGATTAATTTACGAAAAACAGAAATATAGGTTTTCAGAAATTTCTCTGAAAAAAGAGCCAAAACACAGGCAACATTTTCAATTATAAGATTTAAATACGTTGGCATAAAATCTTGAATTCTCCATAAGTCAGTGATGACTGTGTCCAAGACTTTTAGCTTGATTTATCAGACAATATATAGCAAGGGTTAAATAATTCTATATATTCCCAATCTAATCTGATAGGCAACAATTCAAACTGATAAACATCTGGAGATAAAATTGGATTCCTAAGTGCAAACAGAAGAACATAAATATTTCATTGAGCACTATGTCTCAGTTTCATAAGTTTTGCTCTATCAAGGGTATCGTGTCAGAAAAAGCAGTGGAATATTTGTATGCATGTGTAAACATAGAATTACCATTGTAAGCAATGGTAGTGAAACTGATAGTAAAACAATGCAAGGCTGCTCCAAATCCAATTAATTAAAGGGAAATGAAGGAACAAAAACATAGAATAACAAAGCCTACTTTATCTTTATGCTGATTTATACTTTAGTCTATAATTCTAAAATCTACTTTAGAGTATTTGGCCTATATACCTAACATGATTTTAGGGATAAGTATCTCTTATCTTAAAAAAAACCAAACAAATAACTAACCAAAAAAAGAAAAGGCAGCACATGAATTTATATTTCAACAAATATTTCAGTATTTCTCATTAACACTCTGTTACCATTTAAATTCAACTGAGTATAAAACATTATTTCTGGTATTCAGTGGTTATGAAATTAATTCTCTGACCCTCAAAGCTTTGATCCTGGAAGAACTTCAAATTACTTTTCTGTTAAATATCACTGAATTGATGCCTGTCTAAATCAAATGCTAGAAGTTATAGTAGCAATGCCTCCTAACTGGCTCTTCTATTACCTCAGAACTATCATGAGATATGCCCAAAAATGACAGCTCATTTTTCCACCAGAGTCTGCATGACAATGAAAGGCCTATGCTGAACACATAAGCTTATCTGTGTGGTTTACATCTCCACCTTATGTGCTAGATATGGATCTTGATATGACTTGCAGGCTAGGTCATGCAAATTGTACATGATAGTATCCCCTCCCCGGTAACCATGGCTATTCAAACCTTTGTGGAGGTTAGATTTATGGGGTGTGCACTATCCACTAAATCTATGCGCTATGCACCACTTGGATCTGCAGATTAAACCACTTTGTTTCCATCAATTGCTGTTAAAAAATAAATAAACAGAATAAAAACAAGAGAAAAGTTATCATAGTACTAACTGTTGGATTAGCAGGAACTTGTTTAACAACCAACATCAGAAGACAAGTCTGCTCTGCCTTTGCTTCTATTGATAATGCAGGTTTCCTGAACAGACTATTGTCTACTCATAGCATTTATATAACTCATTTTGCTTCCTATTATATATTCATTTATATATGATATATTATATATTCAATTATGCCTCAATCAGAGTACTTGGAGATATTTTTTTTACTTGAAATATGGTCTCTAGTGTTGCTTTCTGCCCTTAGCATAATAATGCAATAATGAGAATATTAGTTTAAAATGTCGGACACCTGAGTACTAGAACAAAGATTTTTTTAATCCAGGACATAGTTTTTAAATTTGCTAGATAATTTTTTTACTAACTGGTAATACTTCCCTCAGTGTTGCTGAATTCAAACCATCTTGAGGTAAAGAATACATCATTTATGGAAAAATAAATTGAAAGAGAAGTAAGTGACATGGATTAAATCCTGAAATGATCTAAAGAATTACCTGTATTTTAATCATGATTCAGAAATTTGCATGTATTTCTCTGAAGGGGAAAAAACCCACAGTCTTGAAGGATATGAACAAGAGCATTACTACTGATCAAGATCTAGGATCTTCCTGCTCCCTTGTCAGCAAAGTAGTTCATCAATGAACTGCAGAAAATTATTTTTATATCTCTATGCACAGTGTTTCAGCTTCATCAGGAAGGCTGCAAAACATGACCATCATACTTGAGCGTTTTCCTTCCATGTCTTACAATATGCCTGCAGTGAGCCTGAGCACTCTTAATTCCTTCACTTTAAGGCAGGTCTAAACCCCAACTCCAACTTCTTTAACAAGTTCTTTCACAGTCAAAACTTTCCAGTTTTTTCCCTGTTACTCCATCACAAGCCTAGCTCAGAATAAATACTCGGAAACTTCAGAGAATTGAGAGATATTTCTGAATACCAAATAATCTGACATTGTTCATATATTTGGAGGAACAGAATTTCCCACTGACTGTCTTTAGAGAACATATGATTGATAAATGTGAAGCACTAAATCTTCCCAGATAGGTGTTATGGGGTCAAGAATCATGTATCATTCTCCATACTTCAGTAAAACAATCCCCTCTCCCCATTAAATTCTGTGTAAGCCCAGATGTTTAGTGTCTGAACATCATGATACTGAAGTCACTCATATTCAGATGCCTAATCTCATCTATCCAGTCTCATCTGACATGCAATAAGTATCTGAACATAATTACAGGTCCAAAAGAGAAGATACAGGACCTTCAAGAGACTTATATTCTTCTGAGATACCAGCTGGAAGCAAAGTTTGAAAAATGGCACTAAGTATTTATGTTTAGGAATTTTATCCAGTCTATAGGATGTAATTCAGCCTAAAAGTTCTAAAAAACCTGTTCTCCATGTGTAGCTATTTTTATGTGAGAATGTTTAGCTGACTTTTTTAGTTCACCTTGAACCAGAAGTAGACATTTCTATTTGATCACTTGATTTGCTCTCTAAAATCCATTCTTCATAGTGATAAAATCTGAAACTAGGAGGCTGAGACCTAGCTCATGGTTACAAACCTAAACTGGGAATTTTGATATGGAACTTCAATGAAATATACATTGCACAGAGCCTTTCCAGATACTTTTAAATTCTCTGAGACAGCCACATAGGGCTGATAGATTTGGCATAGATTCTACGGAAATATTCTCTCAGGAGGGATGTGCTGATTAATCTCAAAAGTTATTAGGTGCTTTTGTATGAACAATTACATTCAGCCCACAGATACACATATCTGAAACTGTTACCACAGGCATAGCCAGACACTCCTACAGAATGGTTAATCTACTGAATTTTAGAAGTCATATTCTGGATAAGATTAATTAAGACCTCTAAGTGCATATTAACATTTATATGCAGATATTTACATTTTCTTAGATAAATCCCTTCCTAGGTTAGGAAGCCTCGAAAGAATCACCAAAGGAGTCTCTGAAAATTCAGCACTTCCAGAATAAATAATGTTTCCAAATTCAAAAGTTAATTAGGTACTTAAATCAAACCTAAGCACTTTAATTTATACTGAAATTAAACGTTCAACATATTTTTAACTACAGAATCACCTCTATATGACCAGACATTTGCCAGTTATGTGTGGTCTTAATTTTTCTTAACAATTTTCTTTCATTTTTTGTGAAAATCAAAGGGAGTTTCAATTTCACTTAAGATGATGATTATTCAAGAAGTCAGTCTGCACAACTAATCAATCCTTACAAATAGCTAATTCTGATGCAGGTGGGAGGATAATGACTTCAGTGACGTGCCAAGAAAATCATCAGATATAACTTCATCACCAGTTCATTGTTCAGCTCCACAAAGAGGAAAACTTCTGGATTTTTCTCTAATGGAGACAAATGACTCCTTAGAAACCTCTGCATATATTTTTATTCTATCAGTTTCTACACAAAAGCTTTGACTTCAATTGAAATTAAAGATTGATTATTTATGCCCTATTCTGTACTGTCATGATATAAATTTTAGTGCATGTTAATTTTAGCAGAGATTACCATATTTAGCAGTGCTACCATATTCTTGGCATAAGCAAACAGTAGTTATGTGTTAATTTAGAAATTATATATCTTAATATATAATAATTATATATAATAAATAATAACCATAGTTTAGTTGTATTAAGGCATAAGTTGGACTTTATGATCTTGAAGATCTCTTCCAACCTAATGATTCTGTGATTCGGTGATCATATGTNGAATAATTTGGTGGATTTTTTTTTTTTAGTGAAGTGGTTACAAAATCTTTGACAAAATCAGGACTGTTGCAATTTCCGACTCCAAAGAGCTTTTCCTACCTGTTGCTGGGAGTTGTTTATTTTTTGTTGCTTTTTGTACAGAAGTAAACAGTTGTTCATGAAGTTTAGCAGTTTAGTGTCACCTGTATGTGAAAGTAGATGTTTTGTTAGAAAGCTGAAATGGTGAAACGGGAAGAAACGTGCAAAGAAGTGTAAGAGAAAAATCCTCAGAAACATATATATGTTATATATATATATATTCTGTGTATATATGTATATATATACACACAAAGAAAAGCAAACATTTATTGAACTTGAACTATATTAAACTTGGAGGACAGTTTGACTCCAGTAAGAAAGCATAAAAAAAGATTCAGAAATGTGTCAACTGAATAATTACCCTTGCATGAAGAATCATTTACCAAAACAGGAACACAGGTCTTTCAGTATTAGTAGATATGACCAACCACAGAAACTGACTAAAGGGCACTGTGTGCCTGAGTACCAATGACTGAAAAGAATTAAAGATAATATAGATGAGAAAGAAGACCTGTAAAGTCATAATTTAAAAAGCCCTGCTGACTATTATAATATTGACAAGTAAATTCTCTGTAGTATTTTGATTATTCAGGAGTGAAATATTTAGCTGAAATGTAAAATTTGCGAAATCAGAAAATAATCAAAACAAAAAGTTAAGAAAGTACTACAGTTTGTAATTTATGTATTCAGATTTCAAAACATGTATTTTTTCAGTTATAAAATATTTACAAGGCATGCAATGTCCTATCCAATCATCATTGATGTAAAGATCATTTTGTATACCTGACTGGAGGGAAATAAATTGTTAAACAGAAATAACAGAACACAATTGCAAAGATTATTACCTTACAGAATTTGAAAGCACAGTTTAATGACATCTTTAGGTAGACAAACAACCTTTTATACTTTCTTTTCAATCTCTAGGAAGAAAACAAATCTCATCAGTTTGTGATAAGTTCAGAAATGAAACAAAATCTCCTACTGTGTAATGTCATTTCCATTTCTCAGAAACCCCACTTATTTCTCCTATTTTTTTGAAGACATTATCTTTTTTTTTCTTTATTTTGTTGTCTTGCTGTAGTATTTGGCAGTTTTCAATTCCCAACTTAAACTCCTTCAGACTCTGTTGAAGGCTTGCAGTTCTTTGTTTCATATATTATTGACAATAAAACAAAATATTATCTACTTTTATGTATGCCTTAGATGATGCCTACAAAGGAGAAAAACATCAGCACAACTTTCTATGAAAAAACGAAATGTTCCTGTAAATTGGTGTCTTATAAAGACAAGTATTCAATTTCAGGTTTAAGAAAGAGGTTTTAAAGAATGGAAGAATTAGCATGCACTGGATGAAGCTATGAACTAAAATTTTTAAAGAAGTTATAACAATTTAAAATAAAGAAAGAAGCAGTACAGGCCTAAAACTCTGCTAGACTAGTATGGTCAGACAACCAAACTATCTTGAAACTACTGTGAAGTGCATCATGAAGCAAGCTGGTACAAATAAAAAGCTTGGTAGCAGGTAATGAGAGAGCTGAGGTTCCCATGGGTTCCTATCCAGTCCCTCATCAACAGTGCATGTAAAAATCACTTTAAGCACTACCAAGATAATGCTTAGCAACCCAGCAGAAAAATATAGATACAAGGAAAGCCAATGTCTTTGAACAACATTCGGACTAATGATTCAAATTAATATCCTCAATTAAAAAATAATAATGATTAAAAATCTCTTTTTTAAAGATCCATGGTTCAATTTTTGATGAGTAGAGATGTTTATTCCTTAAGATAATGCAATTAATTGTTTTCATCCATGAAAACTTGCAAACGCAAATACATTGCTGCTTTCTTCTGGTACACTGTGCACCACTTTGTTTTTGGGCTTCTGTATGTGGGTTATCCATAAGAGAGCTGATAAGGGTGTGAAGGAAAATTTTGATTGAATATGCCATATGGCACCATATACATATGTAACAGGGCTTTTACATGCATCTTGGGAGAAAAAATATAGTTGTTGTTCCCACACTAAAGGATTAATAATTGTTAGAAGAACTTGGATGTGAATTAGTGGTACCACTGTGATGAGTTTTCAGTAGTACAGTGACAGCCATGTCTTTCCTTATAATAGCAAATCATAATATTCTCACAAACTCTGAAAATTAATTACTTCAACTGACTTAACCCTTTGTGGTTTTTTTCCTTGTTAAGCAATATTAATAAGATATTAATATGATTTAGCTTAATGCATTTTCTAAATAGTTGAAATTAAATCGTATTTAGTTTATTCTGAAACTAAATGAGACTGCCTACCTAAAGATCTTATATAGCTTTTTTGCCCTGTATCACTACCATAGTTTCTGTATAGACAAGGTCTTAGTTAAATTTCAGCTGCTTTATGTTGCTGTTGGTTTGATATTTATACTTTTTAAGTAAGACAGGTCGACAAGTTCATCTGTAAAAGTGGTGAAAATAATTGAGATTTTAAAGATAAAAAGCTTGTAAAAAATGTGTTCATACTTAGCTTGGAGTGGTATGTCCTTGAAGGAAATACTTGCCTTGTTGATGTCAGAATTTCGACATCCACCTCAAAAGGATATGAAATTTTCTCTTGTGTTTACAAATTATTTAGATAGGTTTCACATTTGAAAAAATTATTAACTTATAATTTCATTTCTAAAAAGCTCTTCATTTACTTTCAGAATTATAAATCCTACAAAACATCATCATCATCAACAGCACACATTAAAAAACTTTTAGTTTGTACATTTCAACAAGTAAAAAATTAGGAAAAGACACATGAAAGCAGCCCACTGTAAATAGTTTTCAATAACATGATCATATGCTTCCCTTTTTCAAGAAAGGTGAAAACATTTTATTTATATTCCCCATAGTTCAGTTATTGACAAATTGTAACACATAATGCAAACAATTTAAAAATATAACATCCTAAAGTATTAATTTCTGCAACCTATTACTACAGTATTTTCAGTACTGTGTTTTCCAGCTTTACAAAGAGTATTGTGTGCTCAAATTACTCCTTTAAACTTGAACAATATTCTTCCTTTTTTCCCATTTTCAGTTTCTGAGCCACAGTAAAAGAAAAGGAAAAAAAAAATTGACCACTGATTTTAGGAGATAAGACCTACAATTTTAAAGTACTACACTTCTGTACATCAACTGATTTATCAAAGGCTATCATCATACTCTGCTAGCTCAAGACTTCTTCATGTATAGTAGTACGATATTTTTTGTTGAGCACACCCACACTGTCTAGGAAGAATTCCATCTCAGTCACAACACCTTTATCCTTCCTCAGATTCCCTCAGGGTTTACTGCATTTAATAATTCCTTAATAAGATATCATACAGAAGAGTATTCTGTAGCAGCTGCTAATTCTGCTCTTTTTGTCTCACTTGTTCCCCAGTTTATCCTAATCAGTCTAGCAGGGAATCTTTAACTGGCAACTTCACCTTAACTTTATTTTCAAATATTTTTATAATTAGGGGCAAAAACGTCATTGAAATGTAATTCTTCCTGACATTTTACATCAGTAACTGATGTATAATATCAGTATATAATGGATAACTGCAGTTATCAAGACATTCTTTTCTGTTAAACCACAATACTACAAACAGTACAAATGTACTTAAAGATCTTAAGTGGGCTGGAGGATTTCAGTTTTGAAAAACTGCACTTTATGAATACAGCAAATATAGTATCAGAGAGTTGCACTTCATACAACAACGTGTTATCAGATGTTTTTTTTAACTAGATATTCCCAACCCTACTTTGTGTAAAAAAGGGACATAATTACTCACCAAGGTTTCTTAGCCCTAGTTATTTCATCCTTTATTGAATGCTATGAGTGTTAGTTGTCTGAGTATCGAAAATTTCTGTCTTTGCTTGAGATTCATGTTATTTTTTTTTAAGTAATTTAATATTTTTTCTTCATTATTAGTTCTGCATCATATGCTCATTTTCCCTAAGCAGATCCTAACTTAAGATACAGTGCACCATTTTACATAGAAAGCACTCTTAAAGATGTATATGTTCCTTTAGATAAAGCACAGCTTACAAACCATATAAAACTAGCAAGATTACTAGGAAATTTCAGGCTTTGTTTTACTTGCAACCATGACATTAGAAAACCATGACAAGCTGTGCTGTTTTTAATCTCTGGTTTTGTTTTTACTTCCAAGGTATAATTGATACAGAAAATGAGGGGCTGGCACCAATCCTTCCTTACACATACTTCTGCTACTCTTTCCCAGCTGTCTTACTTCCTATGTGCATCTGTCTGATACCGATATAATATTTTCAATAATAGATTCTACTGAACTGTCAAAAATGCTTAAAGTACAAACATAGAAATTTAATTTATGAATATATGCATAGTTATATAGTATATATACACAAAAAGATTTAAAACAAACCAAAACAAAACCATCATTAGACTTGCAGACTCGAGACTAACAAGCTTGGGATTTTTTTAAAATAAATTTTTCAGTGCAAGCTAAATTCACTCTCCCTTCTTTGATATTTCTGAGAACATAATTAAATAAACTGAGCTTTTCCATCCTGCCCTGGAAATGAGTACAGGAGACTACTGCAGACTCTTACTAACTTCAATTATTTGCTGTGTAGATGTGTAGTAAGAGAAGACTGCAGACACAGGATGGTTTTAGTAAAAGAAGTTACAAATTATCTAGAACTGGATTTCTTCATCTTACTTCTCTTCCACAACAATCATATTTTTCCTTTTCTATCCAAGCATATAGGGGGCCAGATGAGATCTCTGATGTCTTTAGCTCCAGTTGTATATTAGTTAAGGGAGAAAATCACTGCTCAGAAAAAGCCATTTAGATTTTAATATAAACTTGGTTTTCAACATGTAGTAGTGGATTATTTCACCTCCATTGCTCAGAAAGTTTATTTTTATTTCCAGTATAAATGCATATACTGATAAATCCTTGCATCAACATGGTTTATCACTCCAAATAGAAATTTTTGTCACTGGGGTTTATCACATGTATACTGAAAGACACCCATTATATTCCTTTCAAAAATTTAAATTGTTAAATTAAGAATATTAAGATTATTTTCTCTCCAACTGAATGTTTTTCTTTCTTCTGAACATACAAATATTCCCACCCTGAACCAACGACAATTCAAATTCACTTTTATAACAAACTTTGGTGGGTCGACCTTGGCTGGATGCCATATGCCAACCAAAGCTGCTCTACCATTCCCCCTCCCAAGCTGAACAGAGAATAAAAATATAACAAAAACTTGTGGGTCTAAATAAGGACAGGGAGAGATCACCCACCGATTCCCATCATAGGCAAAACAGAATTGACTCAGAGAAACCAATCAATTAAGAATAGGGTAATGAGAAAAAATCCCACAAGATATCAGAACACCTTCCTCCAACTCTCCCTTCTTCCTCAACTTCACTTCTGAGTTTTCCATGTTCTCCCCATCAGCAGCACAGGGAGATGGGGGCTGCAATTAGCTCATCACAGTCTCTACCAATCCCTCCTGTTCAGGAGGAGAACTCCTCAGACTCTTCCCCTCCTCAAGCATGTGGTCCCTGCCATGAGAGACAGGCCACCATGAAACTCTCTGCTGTCAGTACTTCCCACAGGCAGCAGTTCTTCACAAATTGCTCCAGAATGGGTCCCTTCCGCAGGATGCAGACAGGAACAGACCACTCCAGTGTGGGTGTCCCATGAAGTCACAAATCTTGGCAAGAAACTTACTCCAGTGTGGATTTTCCACAGAGTCACAGCCTCCTTCAGGCATCCACCTGCTCTGGTGTGGAGTTGTCCACGGGATGTAGGTGAATCTCTGCTGCAGGGACGCAGATACCTCATCATGGTCTGCACCACAGGATGCAGGAGACCCTTTGCTCTGGTCACTGGAGCATCTGATTCCCATCCTTCACAGACCTTAGTGTCTGCAGGGTTGTTTCTCTCATGTATTTCCACTGCCCTGAAAAGTGCTTTTGTGCTGTAATTTTTTCCCTTCTGAGATAAGTTATCCCATATGTTGTCACTGTTACTGATGGGTTTGGCATTGCCCAGCTGTGGATCCACCTTGGAGCCAACAGGCTTTGATTCTATCAGACTTGGGGGAAGCTTCTGCCAGTTTCTCAAACCAGCCACTCCTGTACCAAAACATGCAAATATAATACAAAAATGTAATCAGAATTATGTATATATATATACATATATATATATATTTATATCAGAAGGTTTCAGAACTAAAGAAATATTCCCCGATCTGAAAGAGGATCAGCTAAAGTACCTATTTCTTAGTCATTTCTTAAGCGTTGTATCTACTCATATCATTATGTATGTCCTTTTTAGGCCTAGGATCCATAATGTCTTTCTCATGTGTTGTGCCCTTGTGCCTCTTTTTAGACATAGCTGTAGATGATCTGGATATCTATAGATATTTATAACTACAAAGAAATCTTCAGGTTTTTTACTTGCCTTGTGAGGTATAGCTTGTATTAATGATTTGGTGTACTCTCAGTTTTTGCCTGGACTTTCAATACTCTAGGCATTCCAATTTCATTTTATGCAGCATTTTTAAAATGGTAAAATTCATGCTTAGTCATAATATTGTCATAAGGTAATTAATTATTCTTTTAAGTCAGGAAACTTCTTTACAAAATTGTTCTCCTTTCTTGCTTGCAATTTCAGTTCCACACAGAGCATCTGCACATTTGATTCAATTCAATTACAAAACTCATTTAAGCTCCACATTTGACTTCAGCAAGGTTTTCGTAGCTTTATATGTTTCATGCTAATATATGAGAAGAATTATGAAATGAATTCTCCCAGTGTTTCTGCTATTTGAGAGACTTTAATCCTGGCAGATTTTTTGTGTTTAGTTATCCAGGTATATGAAAAACTAAAAAAAAAAAAAAAACAAAAAAAATAAAAAAAAATTTAAAAAAAAACTAAAAAAAAAAAAAAAGAGTTGAATTTGAAAGTAAAGAACTTGATTGCCACAATATTTCATTGCAGACTTTCACCTATAAAACCCACTTACACTTTTGCTTCATGAAAACATAAAACAGATGTAAAAGTATAAGAATTTTTTTGTGAGTTCAAAATGCAGTATTACATCTCCAGATTACTAAGTGATCATGTTAAGGCCCAGGCTTTGTTTAGACACTGAAGAGAAATTAGTTTTATACATCTGAGTGAACAAATATCCTTCTATGGTGAGCAGAAGTCCTGAAGAAGGACAGGGAAGTACAAGATGACTTTCATTGGTTGTAGCGTATCCTCTTTTGCCTCTGACTGCCTTATTAACAGCAAAGCTTAACTTTCTAAACAATGTGATAAAGTGCTCCTTCCTTCCTTCCTTCCTTCCTTCCTTC
>VYXF01010454.1:488868-501240 GCA_013397295.1 Polioptila caerulea
TTTTCTTTTCTTTTCTTTTCTTTTCTTTTCTTTTCTTTCTTTTTTCTTTCTACCAGCCCAACCACCAAATCTCTCTCTCCAATTTAGAGAAGGATGTTGTGAAGGACTCTGTCAAAGTCTTTACAGAAGTCTAGATAAATGACATCAGTATCCCTTCCCTTGTCCTCTGATGTGATCACTCTGTCATAGAAGGACCATTAGTTTGGTCAGGCAGGACTTGCCCCTAATGAAGGCATGCACAGCTTCCAAGGGGATCTGTTCCATGATCTTCCCAGGCACAGAGGTAAGGATGAGAGGTCAGTAGTTCCACTGAGGTCTGCCTTTCCACTCTTTTTAAAGGTGGGTACAGTATTTTCCCTTTTCTATCTGACATTTGACTTAGCTGTGTATGATGTAAGAGAAAAGGGCCTTTGCTGATTTTTTGAATACCATAATGTGACTGTAGTTCTCCAAGTGAACTCCTTTCAAAGACAAAAAATGTATCTAAAAACTTAACCTTCCTTAAAAGAGACAAACGAAAAAGTTTTTAACCAAACACTAACATCTTATTGCACAGACTTTTTTCCATATTTGTGTTGTCCATACATTCATCAGACACGACCAGTTGTTACTTCCTATTTATTCTTTGTTTCTGTATTCTGGACACTAGCTGCTTAGGATCAATGTGTCCAGTGCACACCAGATTAGGCATTAAAACTTTTTAAAATATCTGAAACTGTTCTGTGAGTGTATCCAACACAAGAAGTGTTAGCTACACTTAAGAAGCATGAGAAATGCACCAGGCCTTGGTGCAGTGCTTTAAATCAATGTGACAGTGACAGCTCCTGGCTTCCTACCAAGCCAAGTACAGCTTAGCTGTAGTGTGTGAACTAGCAGGTGGCAAAGAGAAGAGCCTGGGGATCCCTGCTGCATATCATCCATCATACTGCTCCCCGTGTCTCTTCACTCTTTTTAACTTCTGCAGAGAGCAGCATGTAAAACACATTCTCCTTTCCCACACAACCTTACCTCATTTGCAGTTCAGACTGAGAAAATGTCATTTCTACAGGCCATAAGGACCTGTGTCTAACAGTTTATTAGCAGCCCAACAGTTAAATAAAAACTTCAGGATCAGTACCACATTTGAAATACAGGTGTGAGTTTTTTATGGTCATGCTTGATACTCCGTTCTTGCTAATCTTGAAATGGCAAAGACCAAATGTAGTTAGTAACAATTTGATATTACAGGTGTACATTCCCAACTACACTTTAAAAATTCTGTTTGTCTAAGTTAGACAGAAGGAGGCTAAGAGGTGACATTATTGCTGTCTACAGATTCCTGAGAAGTGGAGAGGAAGGTGCTGATCTCCCTGAGATACAGGGAAAGGATGCATGCAAAGAATGGTTCAAAGCTGCACCAGGAGATGTTCAGAGTGGACAATGGAAATAATTTCTTTGCTGACAGAGCAGTAAAACTCTGGAACAAGCTTCTTAGAGAGGCAGATAATGCCCTAATCTTGTTGATGTCTAAGAGGAATTTGGATAATGTCCTTAAAACATACTTCACCTTTTACCCTGAAGTGTTCAGGAAGTTATATGAGAGTATCACTGTAGATCCCTTCCAACTTAAACAATACTCTTCTGTTTTGTTCTGTTCTGTTCTATTCTAATAACGTTGAAGAAAACTTTTAATATAGAAAAAATATTCATATAAACAATATTTTAAGCAAAGAAGCTTTATTGAAGAAATCAAATAAATGAAACACTTAATATTAAATATATTTGTGTAATGGTTTGTTCCTGTAAATGTTCATGTTATTTGTAAATGCAGACAATTTTAGCACATTTTCTAACATTTCTACTAGTGAAGAGAAATTAATAAATAACTTACATGTCTAAGTCTAGTATAAACACAATAATATTTTAGCTAATAATTCAAAATAATTAAGCAATAATATGTAATCAATAATTCAAAACTACTCAGTTAATTCTAAACGTCTTCACATATGTCGTGATAGAGTGCATGGATTTCTTCAGTAGAAGGAAGAGTGCTTGTCATTTTTTTTCTTCTTTTTATTTTTGAAAAGCAAGACTTAAAATCAAAAGCATACTGAGAAGCTTAACTTTATCACAATTGCTTGTTATATGTGTGCAAATTCCAAAAAGTTCAGAGCCAAGCTCTTTTCCATGGTGTCCAGTGACAAGACCAGAGGCAGTGTGCACAAACTGACACACAGGAGGTCCCTCTGAACATCAGAAAATGCTTTTTCTCTGTGGGTGACAAAACATACTGACACAGGTTATGCAGAGAGACTGTGGAATTCTCCTCAGACATATTAAAAACCCACTAATCACAGCCTTGAGCAACTGGCTCCATGTTACCTTATTTGAGCAGGGAGGTTGGCTGAAAAGACCTCCAGATGTAATCAAAAGGGGACCTCTGTTTTGTTCTGATTCTCTACAAGTATGTAAGTTTTTGTGGGGTTTTTTTTCAGAAGAAAATAATAATAATTAAGTGGACTTTAATGTCAATTTTTTTATTTAAACTTTTTCTCTTCACATATGCAGGAGTTAAAAGAGAAAGTTTCTCAAACATTACAGATCAAAGCCTACTTTGCTTTATTACCGGTCAATGTCATTCATGACTAGCTGCTCTTCAAATTGCAGTAAAGATTATGTTTCTTTACTTTGACATAAGAGAATATGAAAGAGTTTCTTTGCCTGATTTTTTAAAAGACAGCTGTGTCATTATGAGTACAGAATATGAAGTCTGGATATGAAATCCAAATTAAATGTCAACATAAAGGCCTCTAATGTGGCTTAGACAGTATTGTAGCAATTCTTGCCTTTGGGATATAATTTATGCTTTGTAAATGTATGTATGCAAAAAAATCAGTTTCCATTTTCCAAGATGAGTGTTAGCTGTTTCCACTTACAACATCTAATTCTGTATTTCCAAAGAGCTACAAGGAGTATTAGGTAAATGCTAGAAGGCTTAAATTAAGTATACTACATAGAAAGTTATATTTTCACTCAAAATATTCCAGCATATAACCCCCCTCCGCCCCCAATAGAGCATTTATATTTGACATTGACATTTGCTAACATTCTTTCAAAATGTTATTGTATGAGTAAAAAATAAATGAAGTAATAAATTTTAGTTGAAAAAATATACACAAGTTCAATTTTAGTTGAACAAGTACACAACATACTCACAAAATAATGAAATACAGAAATTTGAGTGAAAAGTAATTTATGTTGTACAGATTTTAGATAATGATAATACTGAAAGTTTAAATAATTTATAGTATATCCATAGCTCAAAACTTCTTTGTGAGACTTTCCTCAGTTAGAGGCTGGTCAGGCACTGGAACAGTTGTCTAGAGAAGCTGTGGATGCCCCATTCCAGGGATTGCTCAAGGCCAGGTTGGATGGGGCTTTAAGCAACCTGGTCTAGTGGAAGCTGCCCATGTCCATGGAAGGAGTTTGGTCCTTGATGATCTTTAAGCACCCTTCCCACTCAAGCCCGTCTATGACTCTACTCTTAAAATTAGAATTTTCAAAGTGTTTATCTATGGACTAATTCAACCTTTTCTAGAATAAATATTAAACCCCCTGACTTTGATAGGAATAAAATATAGAATTCCATGTGAAGCCCATTGCACTTGCTTAGAGCTTGGACTTGTTTTCTTGGTGTTTTCTTTCAGTGGGATTTTAAACAGGTCTGGACAGAAAAATACAAAGATCTTCATTAGTAAAGAAGGACATGATACATCACTGGGTGATATAGTTCTGTCCTGGCATCTATCTTACCATAAATTCATTTGTGACAATTCTCAGGAAAGGCTCCAACAGAGTCATGTCAAATAAAATTATTTCTGGGCTATGTTTCTACTCTTTTCCAGCCAATGAAAAATAGCTGAATTGCAATCTTTCAATCTATCCCATTGTTCTGTATAAAAATAACAGAACACTGAAATGTACTTTTAGACTGATTTGATCTTCCTTAGAATTTGGGTGTTTTTTTGTTGGAGTGGGGATATTAATCCCCTGCAAAATTGAGTGGAGCTATTTGAAAGACAAAAAAAGTCACAAGGCAAACAGTTTCAGTCAAAATAATATGGTTCAATTTTCAACAGCTAAAACATTCAAATAATTTATATATTTCACTTTTATTATACTGTTTAATGATTTTACATTTATTACTTAGAGTTTAATTATTTTGAATTTCTAGTCAAAATTATGTAGGTTTTAAAAGAAATAATCACATCCTTTTAGGTAGTGGAGCAATTTAGGATTTTCACTGCTTTGATTTTGGGCAGTGAAGTAACTTAGAGTTTTTTTTATGTGATGACTTCTTTTTAGAATGAATGAGTAAATTATAGTCTACAGGATGGCTTTTCTATTATAGAGCTGCTTATGGAATGTTTTTCTGAATAATGCTTATGAATGTATCTGCTGTTAGAAAGCTTGTACCATAGTCACAGTAGTTTATTGCCTTCAATTTTTTTGACTTTCAAAGCAATTCACTATCTCTCCATTTTGAGATATTTTTTCCTTGCTTGCTTGCTTATTTCTTTTCTTTGCTTGCTTGCTTGGGAGACCCAGATCTGAACTCAGCACTCCAGCTGTGGTATCCCCGGCTGAGTAGGAGGAAAGGTTTACTTCCCTTGGCTGCCTGCTGGAAACAGCCCAGTGCAGATCAGAGTGTTCTTCATCCAGTTTAACCAATAGTAATGAAGTGACATTTAACTACTTGTTTAAGGTTTTAGCTCTTTGGAGACATTTTTTAATGCTATTAATTTTTCCATCTGATCCTTACCTAAGGAGGGTACCTTGCAGCTTTCTGTCTGAACAATGTGTGTAGCCAACATTAACGAAAGAGTTGTCCCAGATGTCCAGTTCATTATCAGGGAAAGTAATAAAATATACAAAAGATGCTGTACCATGGCAGGAACAAAAAGTTCCTCATTTAGAACTAAGAGGAAGAGGCAGGAAAAAAAATCCAATTCTACCAAAATTGCATGTTGTTTACTAACAAAATACTTCAGAGAAAATATATTAATTGGTGAAAAACGATCAAGAAAGTTCAGTTAGAGAGAAAGAACCAAACCACCCTGATCGTAGTTTTCTCATTAGTAGGACCAAAAATAGCTTTGCTGTCAAGAACAGAACAGTACACCCTATTTAAATTGAATTTGGGTTGTTTCTATTGGTAGTTATGAACAACCCACGTTCTAAAACACCAATGTTGATTCCTCTTGGTTCACACATCATCCTAACTTCAAAATGTGATGATCAGCCCCCAGAAGTCCCCAACATAGCTGCTGCTGTAGCACTTCAGGTTATTCTATAATCACCTTGAGGCAAGATTTAGCAAATGCCCTAAATTTCATCACACCATGCTTATTCACTCAGCTTTCCTTCACAAGCCTGAAATTATTTTCTGTGAAGGCATCACAGTATCATTCTTGTGAAGGCACAATAGTAAATTCAGTTTGTTGATTTCAGGAAGATAGCTGGAAACGAAATGTCAGCTATTCACCATGACAGTCTGAATTGGCCTTACAAACCAACCCTAAACATCCAGGTGAAATGGCTGTCTTCCAGTAGCATCAATTTTATCACCAAGCATCACCTTTAACACTCTGAGTCTTAAATGTCTAAAGAAGATGGGAGTACAAGCCAAAACAAAGGAGCCTCAGTAGTCAAAACCAAGTAATTGTTTTTCAGTTGTACATCTGAATGAAATATGTGACATTAGGCAAGTAAGTAAGGATTATAACTCATTATATCATCTTGGAAGTTTAAAAAAAAGTATGATATACCCATCTTAGAGTAATTATTGGGCACAGAACTAGTAATTTTAAATCCAGTGACCTTTGATGTCCTCTTACCCTGTTTTGAAGAAATAAGCAATTCTGCCACTGTGTCTCCTTTAACTGTCACAGAGACAGTAAATGCTTCCTGTTTCTTACCCTCATTTTTTACCTCTGTTTTTTTCTTGCTCTAGTTGCTGGACCAAAAACTTTAATGGCTTCAACTGCTGACTATTTAGAAATTTTCTCAGCTTTAGAACAGTTTGAATTTCCAGCTGGATGTCAGAGTATATGTCTTCAAGGTTCAGTGCAAACTTTCTGCATAACTTTAGGTGCAATTTTCTACAGGTGGCTAAGCAGAAGGTAGATTTATATAGCTGTAATAGGAACAAAACAGTTATGCTTTTATTAAAGCAAAAGGGTTTCAGCAAAGGTTCTGCAAGCTTGCTTGGTCTGAAGTGTAGCATGAAATGTGATTTTCAATGTGAGAAGACTTAGGAATGCAGAACAAAACAGACTATTAGGGCAGGCAGATAAGAGACTTTAGACTTCCTGATTTAGGTATTAGTTGTGTCCCTGCTGAAAACAGATGTTTCTACTCTTGTTTCTAGTTTGATCAGTTAGGAGGCTATAATTTTAAGTTTTGAATTGGAGATATCTACCATATAAATAGAAGGCATGACATTGAATCTTCATACTATTTTATGAGAAATAAGGAGAAGAATAAGTCTGAAACTTTCAAATATTGTGAAGTAAATGTAGATATTACTCAGGATTATACTCATTATGAGCTAGAACTAATTTTACTAATTTTTGTGGTTTTTTCTTCAAGAATATTATAATGGTTCTTAGTTACTTTAAATACGTATCTTATATGCAGTATTTTTCCATTGATTACTAAACCAGTAAGCAGAATAAACAAGTATTGATGTAATTAGAAATAATTAAAACCTTCACAATTTTTTTAAAACCATAACATTTAATTGTACTCATCACGTCTATAAACTCGTACTTTTCATAGTCAGATACAGAATGACTAAATAAATAATTCAGTATCCCACAAAATATATGTGAGTGATGCAATTTTCTACAAAATATTTATTTGATGGTACTAGAAACATAAAAAACAAATGGAAAAAGAAACACTGATTATTTGATCCATATTACCTACAAAACTCATGCGACAAGCAAAACTCATGTGAAAAGCTCCACTGTTTAGGAAAACCAAAACAACAATAAAAATAATTTACCACTAACTTCCCTCTGAGAGTGTGTTTGAAGAAATTGTTTTAGAAAATCCAATATCAGCTTGTGCTTTATCTTCATTGTTATTTGGATCTCCGGATGTACAGTATATAGAAATGTTAAGGGGGTTCAATGATATTGTAAAGGAAGAGAAGTATTTAAACAAGAAATGCCCTAGTGCAAGAAGGAAGAAACACAGTTATATAAACTTCTAAATTTCATGGGTAAAAGATCAAATAGACATTTACAGCCTTGCCTTACTTGATCTTCCCTTTCCCTTTCTTTCTCCTCTTTCCTTTTCCCTCCCATCCTCTTTCCTGCCCTCTCCTTCCCTCCCCTTCCCTCCCTATCACCTCCTCTCCTCTCTTTGATGTGATTATTAAGTACTCCAGCTTTAGATATAGGCCCACATGTTTCAGACAAAAATTCATCGTGCAGGAGTCACCAGTTGCACTTTTAAGTTATGCTAAGGATCTTCATGAATCTACGACAACGCCCCTATTTTGATGGTGTAGTAGAACAGATCATTCATGTCTGTTTAAAGGAGTTAACAACGATTCTAAATTTCTAGGAATTTGCATGTTAAAGTTTATAGATTGCTAACATTACACTCAGTTCTGGCATTGTTATGAGAGAATCTGAAACAACTAACTTGAAGACTATATCTGTGTAAACAGGTAAGATTAAAAATCAAAGCAACAAAAATTGGATCATTTCCTTTCCTTTCCAGTTATTTTGCTTCACAGTGGGGAAACAGCACTTTTAATAGGAAGACCTGTATCTTCTTAGTTTCCTGGAAGAAGATCTTAGTCGAATCCTGTACACTTGACAGCTCTTGAAACTGAGGATGAGAAATGGTAAAGTTGCCCTCATAAAAAGCCATTTCCCTGCAGGGCAGTCACAGGAGGCAGGGGATGGAGAAGTTGGATTTAGATCCTGGTTGCCAGGCAACAGGTAAGGAAGGAGCAGATCTTTCTTAAACAGATTGAGTGGTCCTTCACAAGTGTTTATATACAAAGAACCCCAGCTTGAAATAAAAGCAACAACAATAAGAAAAAACTATTCCTGCACAGAGAGAATTGCTCTGAAAATTTTGAAAAGGGAAAGGTTCTGTAGTCCACAAACTAGGCTATGACATCAATAGAACCATCATTTCTTTTCCCTTTATATAATCTTGAGCACTGGGGTTGACTGGCTGGTTGGTTGGGATGTTCTGGGGATTTTTTTTCTTTGTTTGTTTGTTGTTGTTGCTGGGGTTCCATTTTTTGCTATTTTGTTCCTCTTAGACAAAATCAATTTCCAGAGAGATGAAGAGGGTTTTTTGTTATTTTTGATTATTTTTTTAAAATCACCTAATAATATAGTTGTTGATATGAAAAGAGAAATCAATCTTAATGCTTAAGTAAATAGTAATCAAAACAGGACAAAAAAAGACTTCTAATGAAAAAGAATTTTAATGTTCAGTTATCTCTCCTCTCATGAAGAAATAAACAAAAATAAATACATTACTAATCCTTTGTGACTACTCCATTTTGATCTTATTTTTTGTCAGAGAATTTTTTGGTTTTCTTGCTAATCTAATTTACCATATGTGGCTCCATTCAAAGATGAAAACAGAAGGTTTATCTAAAAGAACAGGTGGTATTTTATTGAGATATGTAAGTATATTACCAGAAGTTATCCAGATATACAGAACTAAAGAGAAAACAGAATTTAAATGGAGAATTTTCCTATTTAAGAAAGCACTGGTGTTTTTGTTCATTACTTTAGTTTAATGAAATGATGTGTAGGTACACAATGTGAAGTTATGCCTTAAAAATATAACTGTTAGTCTTTTCGTGTCTTTGTTTAACTTTCTGATAAGCTCTGGTAGAGGACAAGATAATCTTTTTTCCCGCAATCGAGCCGCCTGAAAGACAATGTGGAAGAGGTGATATAATTACTGTGGAAATGAAGGTGTATTTTCAAAGCTTAGACGTTAACTAAAATATAATGTCATCCATCTGTTTGTATCAGAACACTGCACACTAAGGAAACCATCTTCATCACATCTGATGTAGATAAAGGCATTATGCAAAATTAAATTAGATATGTTTATCATGGAGAATTAGTCCTCAAGAATAATTAAATTCTCTTCAATGAAGACTGAAACTTCTATGAAATAAAATCAGTTTTCTTTTATAATTTTTGTGAAATCCTAGTTTTTACAAAAGAAAAAAAAAGAAAAGAAAGAAAGAAAGAAAGAAAGGAAGGGGGTTTTTTCTTTTCCAGTTGGAAATTTGCTGAACAGCTTATTGTAGCATGGTGGCTAGCTCTCAGAGCTGAAATCTATGTAAATAAACATGTATAATTGTGTGAAGGACTTGGGTTAGTTTGGGTTTTCTCTTTCTACCTTGTCATCATTTCCTGTGTATTTTTTTTTTTGGTTTTTTTTCTCTTTTTTCTTTTTTAACTTCAGTTTTCTTTTTTTTCTCAATAGCTGATTACAGATTCAGGAATCTGAAATAATGGTAGAGTATTTAAAATAACATATATTTCAAAATCCTAGAAATTAATTAATGGTTCACCATAGTATCACCATGATTTTAGTTTCAGTCATTTCATTTTAAGGTAAGGGAAACACCTGCTTAACCTAGAGGCCTATTGTATTCCATATTTTAGAATTTACTATTTTTTTAATCCTGAAAGGCATATCTTGTCCTATAAAACTTAGCAGAGATAAAGTGTTTATGAATGTTAATGAAGCTGTCAGATCAAGCCCCTAAAATTTAGACACAAATTTGTTACATAATTAAGATGCTCTTCAACTTCCAGGTGAACTCTAAAGATCAGTTTCTTTCATCTGTATATGTGGCATACACAATAAAAAAAATATTTTATTGGAAAAATATGAACTTTTTGTGGTTCTCAATACAGTTCCTATAAGAAAGCTTTAGGACACCTCTGGCTGCTCAAATTGAGTTAAAGGCACTTATCTGACTTATATTGAATTCCTTCCTTCGGTTTAGGACAATAAAGATGTGTTATCTGAGCTTGCCTCCTCTTTCTTTCCACCTTGGCATGCTCTGTATGACATGGGCATAGTTACTCAGCTACGACCAGAAGGCAGCAGTAATCCTGACCCAAAACAAGGACCAGTGCATCCAACCCATCCAAATCCACTAACACTTTCTAATGAGCTATCCAGACACAAAATTATGAAGGAAGCGGTAGACATTTAACCACTGAAGTGTGTTGCTCTGTACTCATCCTGAGCAAGCCAAGACTTCATGAGAGGTGGTTAAGGTACAACCTCTGAGGACAAGTTTGAACACATAGGTGGTCACTTCGCCCACAACATTCTAAGAATAAGCCTGTGAGGAAGTTTTCAGTAGAAAATATCAGTATGATTGATACCTTATGCTACTAAGAAGGTTAAAGTTTGATATTGTATTTTCCAATCTGCTTTCCTAACTATCAGTGCTGATATTTAGGGCTTTGAGTGCCTGAGTGACATTACAGGGTCCTCAGTTTTGTTTATGATTCCATCTGATCTCATTTGTCCTATCTTCTTTCTCATCACAAAAAAAGCCAGATTTAATTTTTTTTTTCACAAACAATGCCTTAGTTTTCCTGATAATCCACACACTGAAAGTAATGTGTTTCTACAAACCACACTCATAAACAACAAATTCTATGGATGATATTTGAAAAATTGAAATTTGTCCCAGCACAAATCCTCCCCCTCCCCATATATACAAAAAATGTTCTTAATTTTTGTCTGAAGACATTTCCTCATTCATCTCACACTGTGATATAAGCCTAAAGTTTCTTTTTTCCCAGTGTTTTTTAAGTATTATATTCACTAATATATTGCCATACTTTGATTTGGCACATCACTTTGTCTGGAAGAAAAATGGTATAACTGAGTATCTCAGAAACTTCTCTTTTGTCTTTACCTTTCATTAGTCCATGAGAATTCACTTTTATACATCAAAAGAGTTAATAAGAAGCATCTGTGGAAACTGGAGGTTTTACAAAAAGTTTGAGTTCACATTTCAAGTGTGGGTTTCCACTGAACTGTTCTGTTACAGGAAATGGAATTAAAGAATCTTTCAAGATTGAAGTATTTAATCACGACTTGTGAAGTTTTGGGGTTTTTTTCCAAGTTTTGCTCATGGTTTTGTACAGGAATTTATAGATACATTAAGCTCATATGGCTGTACGCATTTAATTTGGGAAATAAGACAGAGTTTACAAAGTTTAATAGAATGTTTAATAATTTAGTTCTCCCTTAGGAATTTAGCTATTTAACTTGGTATTTAGGAAAAAAAAAAAAAAAAAACGAAAAAACCTTTTCTGCCAAATTGCATACTTTTTATAAAATAAGTCCCTTATAAAGTCTCTAGGTTACTTCTTCAGAAGACATTACATTTTTTATGCCAGTATTCTAAATAATTTTTTTTTTTAAACACATTATAAAATTATATGTTTCTAAAAGTTCAGAGCTAACAGAGGCAGTCAGTAATGCTAATATATTCCTGTTCTACCCATCTGTAGAGAGCCTTAATTTAAATCTTGTTGATTTATTAACTTTTAAAATAGTGCTAGGAAAAACTGCACTTAGCATTCTTTCTGTCTTCACTAATTAACCACCTTTTTGCTAAGCTTTCTAGAGCTGGTGGAAGAGAAGTGATTTCTCCACAACACAATCAAAGCTCTCTTTCCTTTCTTGCTCTCATCCCGTGAGACTTTCAAGCCAAAGAACACCTATGACATTTTACTTTAAAAGTTTTACTAAGAAGAAGACATATACATCTAAAATTTCAAATTAAGGCCAACCTATTGAATCTATACCAGGGAATAAAACATTTACATTTGTTTCAGTTGTGCGTGTTTATGAAAATATTTTGAATATAGAGAAAGCATTAAAGGCATCACTGTTCCATGTATTGTTTCCTGGCCAGAGTAAAAATTAAATCAGAAGCTATAAATCAGTAGTTGTCAGAGGTAGGACGTGTGATACTCTAAAAAAAAAAAAAAAAATAAATAAGTTCAGTTTTGAGGAATAGCGTCAGAACTTAAATTACTGTAAACTCCATTAAGACAGTAAATTCTTAGCTGAGAAAAAGAATTGTAAACAAACAAATATTTTCTGTAAACTACGAAAAAACTGTTTAGGTAAAATATAGTTATTAATATAAATCTTTATTATTTTTTAAATGAGTTGCAAAACCAAAACTCTCTTTCCTTGGATGTTAACAATATTCCACACACTGAAGCAAGAATGTTTGTAGATATCTATTTAGGTAGACACACAAAAAAAAAAAAAAAAAAAAAAATAAAGCTG
>VYXF01010454.1:501263-513455 GCA_013397295.1 Polioptila caerulea
CTGAAACCTTGGTGTGAAGTCTTAGAAAAAAAATTGTTTTTTAAGGACAATATATTGCAATTCCCAAAATTAACTTCAGGAAAACTGCTAACAGCTAGTGTAGCCCAAATACCTGCTATTCTCCCTATTCACCTGCTACATATTGATGATCTTGACACACAACCTTTCTTGTTCAGATCATGTCACCTCATTTAATCCTAAAATGTTTAGGTGAAGTAATTTATAGTCCTCTGAGAAAAGAAACAGATTAGACAGTCAGGGAAATAATACCTGGAAAATGATAAAGAATATGTGACAAAGGAGCTTTCTTAAATCACAGTAACAGGAACATCCAAAAGAAATTAAAAAAGAAAAACTTTTTTTTTTAATTGATATATACTATATATAAAACCAATGCAATTTTTAAACATTTTGTTTTTTATAATAATCAAAATATTATTTTTCACAAAAAATAAAAAAATCATTTCAAACCTACCAGAACACTGATGCCCTTATTAATTTCCTTTGACATTTTCTTTGCATTCAGAATGTGTATTAGGTATAAAAACAGAGAATTGTAGTTCAGTAATCTGAAACTTGTCTAAAATGACAAACAAAATCAAGTCAGCTCTGTGAGGATTTTGTTTTTCCTCTGAACCTATTGTTACAGCACTTATACATTTGAAACAGAAATCCTAAACAAAGAAGATTAGTAAAATTTCAACAGTTAAGGATATTATTAAATAGAAAACTTGACATTTAAAAAGAAAGTAATTTTAGCTCCTTGAATAAATCTATCCTGCATTTAAAGTGTTAGCAAATAAAAAAAGGATTAAAAATTCCTTCAGTTTTTCAGAGATATTGGGACATTCTTTTAATGGAAATAGATAACCTATTCTCTGGAATAAGGGATGTATATCATTTGCTGATATTTTTTTCTTTAACTCAGTGAGTTTCTTTTCACTGGCTTACATTAATCTTTCTCCCTTGGGTGATGTCCTCTTAGAAATGTAGGACAGTCTGTGCACCTGAAACTGAGTAAATCTTAGACAAAGGGAGTCAAGTCGTCGGGATTATTTTTCATCACCAAGGATCTCAGACAGAGGAAATTGTCAAGAAATTGTTGGTAGCAAATTAAGTAGGAGTTTTACCTCGCCTTTTCTTGTTCCAGAACACTCTGAAAAGAAATACTTTTAATATTTTTACTTATATGCACAAATAATAATGAACCACTGTATTTTTAAATAAATAATGAAATTTTGAAGGGGATAAAAAGAGAAGAAAGTAAAACTATTCCTCAGTAATTTATTATTATTGAAATATTAAGAATTTTCGATTGTTCAATGAATTTAGAAACTTACCTTGGATGCTCCGGTCTTACTATATCCCTTTTCTATGTTGTAATTAAAAGGTAAAATAAATACATTTTTTAAATTGATACATTATCTTTGCATCATTTGCAAATACTGTAATAACAAAAAACTCTTCTCCCTTATTATTTTGAAAAGGAAAATAAATCTGCACATTGCTCCACTCTTCAATTTTCAGCGTTATTAATATATAATGAAATATATATGAAATATATAATGAAATATAGATTAAATTGTGGACAAGAATCATATATTTGTACTAAAAAGGAGGGGTGAGGTGGGGGAGGTGTTGTTCCATTACTTTGATCTGGATAGAAAAAATTCTATGGAGCAGATACAATATAAAAATCCATCTGTTCTTACTATGTAGCAGAATGCAACTGGAGAAATAGACATGCACCTCTTATACTTATATTTCTTACCTGTTCTTCCTTGTAAATCAGTTTCCCTCTAAACTTTTTTCAACTTCTTTGTGAATTTTGAAAATGTTTTCAATCACAAATTCTTCCATGAAAGAATGAAGAAACTTTGGCAACTGAGTGTATCTCATGGAGTGTGATGTGGATTCAGCTTTCTAGTACAATAAGTATGAAACACACAAAGCCCATCCTCATAAAATAATTAAACACCTAAGTTAACAGAAAAAATATATCATTCTAGAAAGCATGAAAATATTTTTAGAACAAAGGCCATTAAATAACCCAAACCAAACAGAAAATGACAACTCTTTTGGGGAACAAATACTTCTCAGAAATATAAATACAAAAAAAGGGGGTTGTTTGTGAGGTTTCTGGGATGGGTTTTTTAATGTGTGTGTGTTTTGTTGTTTGTGTTTGGAGGGGTTTTTTTCCAGCAATCTCATTTCAGGAGGAGAGTGATAAAGTGGAAAATGGAAAATGTCAAAAAAATCTAACAAATTATATCTAGAAACTTGTAATCCTTTAAATCATGATCTGTTTTGTACTGTACTACGTTTTCACTCCTCTTGTTCCTTTTCCTTCTTTATTATCTTTTTTCCACTCCCTTCTTCTTCCCCATAAATGAGACGAGCCCACTGACTTGACATTGAGGCCTGTATTTTTCCACACACATAAATATATTATCATCTAGCTTGATCCAGGGCATTTTTGCAGGCTTTCAATTGCCTGTCCAAAACGGCACACACACTGCCTTGATGCCTGGATTTAGAGATGCTGTCTGTGTTAGAATTATTTTGAGCAAACCTGTCATCTTGGAAGGTACCAGATACTAGTGCAGGGCAACCAAATGGAATCCTTAGAGCCTAATTCAAGATGAGACAAGTCACTAGACTCTACTGAAGTAAATTTCCATTGACTACAGGATATGTTTAGACCCTAGGTGACCATTAGCACTCCTCAAGGCTCTTTAAGACAATTCAGTCTTTAACAACATATGAAAAAAAAATTGCAATCAAATTCATTTTATCAGAATATTTTATTTAGAACACTATCTACAGTCTCAACTTTCCTTTCCATGACAACAGGGCTGGCAATTCAGCTTGCCTAATTTTACAAACATGATTTAATTACCTAAACATCTGAATTCATTCCCATTTGAGATGTGCTACTCTGTCTCGCCTTACCTCCAGCTACTAAACTAGAGAACCACAGGTCTCCCATAAGTCCTTCGTCATATCTGCCAGCTTTGTGCAGATGTCTTCAGCATCCTGCAGCATCTTAAGTGACATTAGATATCTATCTTTAGCAGCTTACTCAACCTCGAGCAAGTCAGTCAACCCTGAAGTGTCAACACAGAGATATGTACATATGAGCTAGTCATTGTAAGCTTGTAGTCTTTGTAGCTAATGAAGAGAAATGAGTCACAACTTATTTGCTTTAAATAATCTATAGTAGGATGAGATGAATTGCAATCTCTAAGTTTTTCTTAGTTTCCGCTTACTATAAAAAGAATCTAAGATGACTAACTCAGATGAAGAAATTCAAAATTTTATTAATTAGATTTATTGGTATTTTTGGTCTACATTTTGTTACAAAATCACAGAATCGTTTATGTTGGAAAATACCTTTGAGGTCATTGAATTCAACCTTTGACTGAACATTATTTTGTCAATTAGACCATGGCATTAAGTGCCATATCTGGTAGTTTCTTTAATGACTCCAGGGATGGTGACTCAACCCCCTTGGTAGCCCATTCCAGTGCTTAAGCACCCTTTTCATGAAGAAATTTCTCTTGATGTCCTCCTGAATTACCCCTGGTGCAGCTTGAAGCTATGTTCTCTCATCATGTCACTACTTGTCTGGGAGAAAAGGCCAACCCCCACCCTACCACAACCTCTTTCTACAACCCTCTTTTCAGGTAACTGTTGACAGCAATAAGGTCCCCTGGAGTTTCCTTTCCTCCAAGCTAAACAATCCCAGTTCTTTCAGCTGATTTTCACAAGACTTTCCTTCTAGACCCTTCAGCAGCTCTGACATCCTTCTCTGGATACATTCCAGCCCCTCAATATCTTTGTTGTGGTGAGGGACCCTGACCTGGAAACAGAATTCAAGGTGTGGCCTCACCAGTTCTTAGGGAACAATCACTGCCCTGATCCTTCTGGCCACCTAAAGCTCATACAGGCCAGGTAGTGATTGGCCTTCTTGTCCACCTGAGCACACTGCTGGCTCATGTTCAGCTGACTGCCAGCCAGGACCCCCAGGCCCTTTCCCACTGGGAAGCTTTCCAGATACTCTTCCTCCAGCCTGCAGTGCTGCATGGGATTGTTGTGACCAAAGTGGAGGATCTGGCACTTGTTCTTGTTGAACCTCATACTGAGAGACTTAACCCATCTAGCCAGCCTACCCAGATCCCTTTCCAAAGCCTTCCTATCCTCCAGCAGATTAACACTGCTACCCAGCTTGGTGTTGTCTGTGAAACTACTGAGGGAGGACTCAATCCCCTTACCCAGATCACCAATAAAGATGTTAAATAGGATTTGACTCAACAATGAGGCCTGGGAAGCCGCATGAGTGACTGGCCACCAACTGGATCATTCACCACCACCCTCTGGGCACAGCCATGCAGCAAAGAGTGCTTCTGTCCAAGTCAAGGGCAGACAACTTTTCCAGGAGAATGTCATGAAAGACAGAGTCAAAGGCTTTGCTGAAGTTCCAGGCAGACAACCTCCACAGTTTTCCCCCCATCCATCAGGCAGGTCACCTGGTCATAAAAGGACATCAGGTTGGTCAGGCAGGATCTGCCTTTCCTAAACCTGTGCTGTCTGTGTCTGATGCCTTGGCTGTCCTGTGGGATAGCTTTTGCTCTATACAACCACTGTGAAGGCTATAATCAAACATAAATATTATTTCTTTCAGTGACACCAGCTATGATTGCATGAAGGAGAAAATCCATAAGACTGAATCATTGTTGCCAAGATATTTTTTTTTTCTTGTTTGTTTTGGTGTTCTAGTTCTACCTTCCTTGAAAATCAAAAATTGACAATATTAATATCTTTGCATTGATTCTGTTTCGATTCACTGAAACCGAAAATAATACCTACTACAAAATATTCAACATACAGATTATTTTCTCTTTATCAAATAGATGCTAACACTTCTGTGAAATTAAATATATATGTACTTTACATGATAATTCATCTCTTTTTAACCTGTTTTTAGTCATGTATTTTTAAAACTCAGAAGTCAATGTTTCTTACAATTTTATTCTTCTTATATTCTCTTCTATGTCAAACTAGTCTTTATAAAGCAACTTTATAAAAAGATTAATTATGTCAATTTGTTAATTCCATAGACAGGACAACAGTAGATTATTAGACATCACAAGATTTTAGATATTTTGTCTGGAAACACAGATAATCTAGTAATGAGCCTGAAAGGTAAAAAACATGAAAAGGGAAAAGAATCTAATCCATGAAAATCCTGTCAATGCAAGGACTCAGGTCCCAAATTGTCCTGATTACCCACAAGTATTCTGATCTGCTTATTTTCTAAAGCTGACTAACCTGTAGGGGGCTATACCATTTAAGTTCCTCACCATTAGCATGAAAATCTCCTAGGAATGTAACAATAGATGTACATTCATGCTTTTAGGTATCTGTTTTGGCTACAGAAGACCCTATCACTTAGCTTTTCTGCAGTCTAGGCTGCAGTGAAAAAGTGTTCAATGTCTTATTAAGGCAGAAGACACAGGTTTTCTGTCAGTATTTTTCAAAATTCACATAACTGATGTAAACGATTATTCCACACAAAATAGAAGCCCTATTTGGTTTGAGGGATGGCATAGGATTTCTTCAGTTGCAGGGTGTTTCTGAGTTATATTACAACATCTTGTCCCCTATCCCTTACCTTCTTGATACTGCTGGGTATGTAAGGGTAACAGCAATCATGCAAATGGGATTGTGGCATCAGTCATGATAAAACCATTCTTATTGAGCTGGATGGTAGGGAGAAAAAATTTAGGATCTTAATTTCATCTGCCAGTTTCTGATTTATATTGTGTCTTTACATCTTTCAGGGAAATGACTGTTATCAATGGCCTTTAATTTAAATTAAGTGTCTAATATACTCAAGACTATTGTTGACACTGCAAGTAGACCATCGAATCTTCAGAATGATTGTTATCAAAAAGCTGAAAGCAAATTATGACCAGGTTTTCTGAGACAAATTGGGGTACTTTCTTACTCTATCTGGTCATATTTGTTCTTGGCATTCTGATCTATCTGGCTTTACAACTAATAAATGTTCAAATCCTTAAAAACCTCCATACCAATATGTCTACTTATACGTATAGTCTTTGCTGTTTAATCAACAGATTCTCATAAATATTTCCAAAGAAAAAACACTCTATAATACTTCCAATATGTCTGCTTTATTAAGCTTATCGATGGAGCATGAAAATCTGTCTTTTCATTTACTGCAAAAAGTTTTCATGTCTGTGAAAGCAAAACTGATTTGCACTGTATATTAAACTGTTTTCTAAAGCTGAAAATCATAATTATGTATGCATAACACATCATATTAGTTTCAGTAAAATATTTTTTGTTGGGTTTGTGTTAGAATTATGTTAATTTTCACTCAGAAAGATGAATGAGAGATAGATCTTCTATGTGCATTAAATAGCTTTTATTTTAAATGAGTTTTTTTGATATAAACTGCCTCAGTCTGCTCAATAAATACTCTGAGAAACATAAATTTAAGCAAGTCTTTCAGAAAAAAAATATGCTTGTTAAAGAGACTGTCCCTTTTCCTACCAGGATATCTACGTCTCAAGAACATTTTCCCTGGGATGTTATTCTCTTTCAGGAACACATTGGCAGTAATGTATGCAGTATACTGCACTATATATCCACACTGGACCATACATCTCAATGGCAAGGGCTGAGTCACTTAATCTTAGTACAGCATTTTTCTCATCAGGGTGCACAGGGGACCAGAATCCCTCTTCAAGACTCTGCAATGAAGCTAGTGACAGCTGAGCTGTGTGGATGAAGGATAATCACCCAAACAAATAGCACAGGGTGAACAGAGGAATGCGAGACACTTTCTCAGTGGAAAGGAAGCTGGATCCTCCCAGGACCATTGAGGAAAATGGTGAGACCTTTATTAACAGAGTGAGACACCCTGGGAGTGGCCAACTAAGCAAGTTCTCCCCAAAACATCGAAGGGGTAATTTCCTAAAGTTATAACACTCATTATGGGATAAGAATAAGGAGGGCCTTTAATGGAGAAGACTAGAAACTTGATTTCTGGCAACACAGTAGAGTTTCTTCTTGTTCTGCAGTTACTATATGGGTGTAATTCCCTTGGGATAGGTGAGAAAGATAACCTCCAGTCAGGCAGGCATGAGACATCTCAGCCTGAACAAGGACAAAGAGGGTGACAGTCGCAGGGGGTACCCTCTGATGACAGATGGAGGCACCCACCTGTTGATCTAAACTGATGTTTCAGATTTTCTGCTTGACACCTGATTGCCTCGTAGAGAGACTGGCTTGTGCAGTCCTGCACAGCTGCAGTCCATTGTTGCTCATCCATGTAGGCATAAGTGCTACCATGAGGGCAACTCTGCACATAACAAGTATCATTGCAGACTTCTGGCAACAGGAGAGAAGCAAAGGACAGGAAGCAGTAGGAAAGGTTACTCCATCTGGAGGCCCAGGTGGTGGTCTCAGTCCCTCCAGTAAGGGGAAAAAGCTGAGGCAGGAGTAAATGCACCAGAATATCAGCACTTGGTCAGGTGGCTGCGTCCCAGAGAGGGATTTGTGTATTATGATCATGGGAGTCTCTTTGAGGAAAGAGGACTTACTACAAGAGACAGGATCCATCTGACAAATGAGACAAAAGGCTGAATTAGGTACAAAGGGAGAGGGGTTTTATTGTCTGAAAAAAAGCAAAGATATGGAGGGATAATAAAGAACTGTCTGGAGCCCTGCATGGCAGGGAAGGTTCTTTCACTTTTTCTGTGAAAGCAGCATGTCTGGTTCCATCTCAGATACCTTCACCCAAACCCATACCGTATGGAAAACAAACAGAAGAAGCTAAAAATCTATCCACATCTGCAGAGCTTTGACCTCATTGGGATTACGGAGAGGTGGTGGCACAAATTGCATGGGTGGAGACTTAGTGTCTTAGTGAAAAGTTTTCAGGAAGACAGGTGAAAAATTTGAGGAGAAGGGCTTATACTCAATGTATCTTCATTATTTGCAGTGGAGAAAAACTGTAAATGGGAAGAAGCTGCTTGAAGATGAGAGGATAGACTGAAATGAATGCTAATGAGTTGGGGAATCTGTTGCAAAAATCCTGGATGAGAAAGAGAATGTTAGGTGGAATCTTCTTTCAATAACTGGAAAAAATCTTCACAAATGCAGTTCTCTTCACAATCTGTGCACAGGGCTGTGTACAAACAATATAAGAAATTTATGGAATGTTTTGCAGACAATTTCTTGATGCACATGATTGATGAGTCATATGGAACAATTGTTTCAGCTTTTAGACACAAATCATGAAATACAGATAGAGGTGTAAAGGTCAAGAGCAGTTTTAACTGCAGTAACTATGAGAATGCAGAGTTTAAAATCCTGAGAGAATGATGGATATTAAATCGTATGTAGCAAAAAAAGAGGCCTATTATACCTATAAATTATAATTACAATAACCAAGATAGAATGAATTTAAACGCAATATATTCTACTGATAGTGTGATCAAAATTAGTATGTTAGCATCTTATAACGTTATGGTAGAGCCGCATATAAGATTTACATGCATGTGAGCCATGTGAACACCAAAAGTGCGAAGATTTGTGTGTCTGCATTTAGAATAAAGCGGAAAATATGACAACAGTGACCCAAGTAACAAAATTTGCAAGACTAGGAGAAAAAAGTAACGTAAGTACAAGAGAATAAAATTAGGCAGAAAATTTTTTGAAGACAGAAGAAACATAGCAGTCAAAAGCAGCAAGAGAATAACTTTGGGAGCACAAGGTATGCTGGACAGAATATTCCTAACCCTCAGGAAATTTTGGATGTCACTGCTATTAAGCCTCAACTCTCCACACTGGAATTTCTGTAAACATGCATAGATGTTTACGCCCCATTTGTAAAAGGATACAGTGAAAAGAAGACAGATGAATTCCACTTTTGAAGAGCTTATTTCTCCTTATTATCTTTTTGAAGCTTAGGTGTCATCATCATATATAACCCACCGTAAGAAATAATTGAGTCTCAGAAGATACAGAAGGTCTGATGAGGAAAGAAACAAAGGACAATAGAGGGCTAATTATGAATATTGAGTACAAGATAGGGATATTTTCCACTCCAATCTCAAAACAAAGCAGATCAAACCAAAATAAAACCAAACCAAACCAAAAGAAATGGATGGGATCTGTTTGCTGTGGTTATTTTGCAAGAAAAGTTCCATTCTTATTTGTATAAAAAGTAAATAATAACATCGTTCTATATCCAGAAGAGTAGGGTTATCTTGTTGGTTTAGCTAAAAAGCGTTGAATCTAAAACAATTAATTAGGCAAAGTTCCTGAAAAGAATATCTCCTTTTGGAGGAAACTGCAAACAGACTTTTCAAATCTCTTCAAAAGCTCTTTG
This sequence comes from Polioptila caerulea, assembly GCA_013397295.1. NCBI lineage: Eukaryota > Metazoa > Chordata > Aves > Passeriformes > Certhiidae > Polioptila > Polioptila caerulea. The sequence continues at coordinate 510,688 of VYXF01010454.1, forward strand.
GTATTCATCACACATTGGGCAAAATAAAAATGAAATGTGATTTGTACTGAAACAGGCCTTTCAGATAGTAGGAGAAGACAAGCAGAGAAGCAAGTAGAAGTATTGAAGTTAATTTCCTGACTAGAAAATAAAGTGTTGACAGTCATTGATTTTTCTGGCAACTCCTTACCTTCTTATCAGTTCTGGAGTAATTATTTCATTAGTGAATTAAATAATGGATGACAAACAAGTGATTTCTGTATTGTTCATCACTCATTTAAATAACAATTCTTGTGTGTATATATATGAACATTAGACTGCCATTCTTAAATGACAACAAATCGTGCTGACATGATAAACAGATTGTTTCCTAAGCTTTGTAGAGATATCCTAAAAGTCATTTAGCACAACTATGAATTCAATAGTCTTTATTAAATGCAGCAGGGAAGTCTACTTGATTTCACTTTGTTGAAATGCTGAACATTAGTCTCAGTCTTGGATCACAGACACACCCTCAGCTGTGTTGAATGAATGGCACAACCACATGCTTTGAAAGACTGTGTCCTCTTTCCTTCAAGCAAGTCTGTTCTGTAGTCTATAAACTTGCTTGAAACCACTTTGATTCTAATGTAGATCTGTGTGAAGATACCTAGTTACACCCATTACAGTAATTTCTAGCTATTAAAGGGTTTCTTCATACCAAGACCTGCATATATTTGATGCTGACCTATAGAGAGTTCTAGACTGACCCAGAAGACATGGCTCTAGTCTATTGTCAAATACTTTCCTTCACTCTCTGGCTACCATAAAAAGAATGGACCATAAATCAGTAGTTTTATTTCACTCACTCACTCACTCACTCACTCACTCACTCACTCACTCACTCACTCACTCACTCACCCATGCACTCACTCACCCATGCACTCACCCACTCACCCACCCACCCAAAGATTTCTGGAATTTTCTTCATTTGTATGTACCACCATTTCTATTCAAACTGAAGAAATCAAAAGTAGTTTCTCAGGAATGCCTAGAAGGCACTCCTTGTATGTATTTCTTCAATGGCTGAATTGTGTCAGAAGACTCTTGTTTATTCATGCAAGTTTCCTCCCATGTGTGCTTGATATCCTGCTCAGTCAGCTGAGCTTGGGGAGGTCAGTCTTTGAAAATTAATCAGCTCTTATAGAACACTCTTCTCTTCAGAGCTCTCTTACCTGGGATTCTTCCAAGCTAATCTCTTAAAAGGCTGAAGTATGTTCTTTAAAAAGCCAGGTTTGGGAGTCTACAGGTTGGCTTGCTTTCTCCTTTCAGGAATCTGAACTCCATCTCACAGTTAGAGCAGTCAAGGCTGACCCCAACCGGTTCTTCCTTGTTTATTTGTGTCACTTTTAAAAGAGTATTACCCATCACTGTCTTCTCAATTGTCTGTGCCAGGAAGCTGTCATAAATGCATTCCATAAATCTTCTGGGTTGATCATGCTGTAGTGTGCTGCTCTTCTAGCAGATGTGGATGTGCTAAAGCCACTTGGGAGCACCAGTGTCTGTGAACCTGAGGCTTCTTACAGTGTCTGAGTAAGGTTTCTGCTTCTTCTTCCTTATGTGAACCACAGCAGACACTCGGTACATTATCACCTGTGCTGGTCTTTCCAGTAATCCTGAACCACAAGTTCTCAGCTGGCTCCTCTTGTGACAGAGCTCCATGCAGTCCTGCTGCTCTCTCACATAGATGATAGATCCCCCAGTTCACCATCTCAGACTGTCCTGTCCCCTGTAGCCCTCAGTTGTGTGAGCTACCTGACATTGTTTCTGTCATCCAAGTGAGATTATAGCCCTTTAATTGCTGGCAGACCTCTCATTCCTCCTCTTTGTTCTCTGTCTGCATGCATCAAAATATAGGCATTCAAATTGTGCTGATTTCTCAGAGAAGATATAAGAAGTTTCCCTTGTTATGCTGTCCTTATAGGTCTTTCCTAATTTGCGGGCATACACTTGAGGTGGGCACCTTTCAGCCCCATTTCATAGATTATGAGGTTTCTCCTTTTTATATAACCCTGTGCAACTTGCTTGACAGTAAAATATGCAGCAAAGGAAATATCATAGCAGAAGACATCAAGACAATTCTGTGGGTAATGAAGACTTCAGACATCTGCAACATTAGCATCATGGAAAGGAAATGAATATAAGATAGTGGAGAAGGCATGATCAATTAGAACCCGATACAAAAGTTTGTAAACGCTCAAGGGTGAAAGAGAAGAGCACATCTGAATTTTTGGCTCCTCATCAAAACTTAGGGGAAGACTCTGGTGTTCAAATTGTTCCCATTACCTAGAGCCTCATCCTTGGCTATCCTGCCACAGAGCTTCTCACTCTAGCAGGACATGGCAAATAACCAAATTGTTTCCTCAAAGTGAAATCATGGAGGTCTTGAGTAGAAGTCTAGTCTTTCTGTGTGAAACATTTGTTTTTTAGTGTTCATACTTAATAATTTAAGATTTTTTATTTTTTGTAACTGTCTATAGTCTCTGTATTTTTTTGACCCAGGTCACCGTGTTCAGGTCATGAATGACTAACTTCTCTGCCTCATCTTCTTGTACTGTTCTGGCCTTAGCCCTTCAATAGGGCTTGTGATGCATGATAATTTCTTAGTATGTGGGAAGCCAGAATAACCCATGGTTGTTACAAACACTGTGTAGTGGAGCCTTATCTTATTATTAGGAAGCCAATGACAAATAAGGAAGAAAATCTTTCTTTGAGAAAGCTAGCATTCTGAAACGTAAAAAAAAAAAAAA
>VYXF01010454.1:513494-532560 GCA_013397295.1 Polioptila caerulea
AAGGAAACAAAAATATCTGCAGCTTCATAACCATAGATCAGCCAGAAATCAAAGGAACCAGTTTAAATCATTCCGCTCTGACTGATCCTGTAAAACAGCTATCCTGGTTGAGTACCACAATTACACTAGAGCTATGCTACCTGCACCTTTTGACTGCTGTACTGTTTGACCTAAGCATGAAATACTTTTGAGACACTATTTTCTTTCAATCAGCTGGGGAAAAAAAAAAATAATCTATTGGTGAGAGAGGGTCACTCAACCAGGGGGCAATTAAATATATTCTAAGTCATGACATTGGCCAGGCAATTCAAAGTCACTGGTTTTGAAGGGAATATTTTGAAATAATTTAAACTAGATGCTTCACTTTAAGTTGATCGAAGCAGGGGTAAGGTCAAACTTAACCACAGTGTCTTAGGAACCTTGGCAAAGCTTCATCACTCCAAGAGTGGCTGGGCACTAGAAAAGGCTCCCAGGGAGGGAGTGGTCCCAGCACCAGCCTAACAGAGTTCAAGAAGCATTTGGACAAAGCTCTTGGGTTTATGGTGTGATTCTTAGGGTGTCCTATGCAAGGCTAGGAGTTGGACTCAATGATTCTATTGAATCCCTTCCAACACAAGATATTCTGTGATTCTGTAAATTTCAAGAATAACTGGGAAAAGGGAATCGTTATCGTTATATTTGTAAAAAAAAACAAAAAAAAAAAAAGAAAAAACCAAACCGAAAAACAGGAAAAAAACCCAGGAAAAAAAGAAAAAAGTTAAATTAATGAGAAGAAAGAATAGATAGAAGAAAAACATTTTAAAAATCCCAGTAATAATGAGTAACATTTGTGTGCACTTTGTTTTGTTTAGATTTCTCATCATCTGTAAAAATTCCTGGCTAAGTAATAGAGTGTGGAATGTTTTCCTTACAAGAGGTCAAATGGTCTCCAGCAAACATAATTTTCCACTAAAAAGACCGGATATATAACAATGAAATAAATGCGACAATATTTATACTCTGCATATTAGCTTTCATTTCAGAATCATATCTGAGAAAACTATGGCACTGTAGGAAACTATCCTATGACACTGTAGAAAACCTGTGAGATGTAAAAATTTCAGTTCAATGAGACAGAATAAGGACTGAAACATCCTGCTCAAATGTTTCTTCAGTCAAATCACTGTGTTTTCAAAACCAGCATTTCTTTTTCAATGAAGAAAAAATGCAAGTAAAGAAGTAGAAGAAAAAAGAGAAAACAAAGAAAAATAATCTGTCATGGAGCTAGGCAGAAATATATATTGTTCCTTGAAACTTCTAAGAGCAGAAAACACGCTAGCTCACACTGTGAGGATGTTACACATTTACAGAATCAAAGTGAGAGCAGTCTTCTTGACATTCTTTTGTTGTGTAAGAGAAGTGAGAGAAATTGTAATATACAATTCTATAGAAGTAATATTTTTAGGAGTTTAGGAGCCACTTAAAAGAAGCAGAAAAAGAAACAGAATAGCAATTGCTTCCATAAATATATATATAAAAAATGTTCAATGGATAAAATACAGCACAATTAAAAACTTAATAACAGGAGTGGTCATTTACGTGTTGCTCCTTAGATTTATTATGCATAAGAATTGTTGCCTGGCATAAGGAGAGATCAGATGAAAAATGAAATGTTTCTGTAAAATATGAAATAAACTTCTTTATAGTGCTCCAGAAGGGCAGGTACAATCTTGTGACACTATGTGGTGGAGGAGAGAGGAGACATGCATCATTTACTTCTTGCTAATAAAGACAGCAAGATGAAGAACCCTGTAGGAAAACTCCTGTAATATGGATTGCTGTACTTCTTAGAGGAAAGGATGATGTGGAGCATTTCTCTTCAAACAAGTATGAGTAGTGATCACTTGTGATGCTCATCTGTACTAAGTAATATTTACATACTAGTTCAGAAACAATGGTCACCATTGCATGTAAAATAATATTCAGCAGTATTTATATATGGTCTTAGTTTAAGAATCAGCTCAGAGCAAATCTTGATGGAGGTCATACACTGTCTTTAGGGAGGAGTAAACCAAGAAAAATAATTCTGGTTGTTTGGGGTTTTTTGCCCCCACGTAAATAGTTCAGACATTCAGAACCACATAATTTTTTAGAACAACTTTTATCAGCTGTGTGATGATAGAAAAGTCCTGGCTGTCCAAACTTTTATGATTTTTTCTTTTTTTTTTTTTTTTTTTTTCAGAGTTTCACACTGTTATTATCTGCAATATCTCTGGCAAAATGTATCAGAGGCAAATCATGCAAGAAAAGTGATTCACATATTTTTAGCTCCTATCATGTGATACTCTCAAGTTCTTGCACTGTATGACATAGCATACAGTGATTTGGGGTTCACCGTCTGTCAGATTCCTGATTTTGTAGGTGTGTATCCTGCATGCCTCAGATACCTTTTATTTAAACAGAAGAATCCCTTCTATTTCAGAAGTACTCACCAAATTGTTCTTTCTGCTTCTTCTTTGTTTGTTTGTTTTTAGTTTGTTGTGGAGTTCTTTGGTTTTTGTTCTTTTGTTTTTGGGGTCTTTTTTTTTATTTTCTGCTTTCTAGCTGAAGTGGCTGAAATCATATGCAACCAAGACAGAGATGATGAATTTATTTATTTGTATAATAATACTCTTTATTTTTCTCACTTTTCATTCCATAATATTTTATAGTATTCTATTTTTCTCTTTGGCTACCCCATCATAGGCAACAGATATTGTAAAAGAATTATATAGTCAACTACTTTTCTAAGCTGCCAAGATTTTTAAATGGCAGTACATTTAAATGTATCCCAGCTGATTAGCTTGCTTGGAGCATGCTGAGGCTGTGGGCTCAATCCCTGCCCCTGCCTTGGGAGGACATTTACTTAAAAGCTGGACCCAATGATCCCTGTGGGTCCCTTCCAACTCAATATTTTGTGATTCTGTGAAGTATACATCAGAAACATAGGCTAAAAAGAGTTAAATTATTTTTCTGAGAATTTATTGTTAACTTTCATAGCATTGTTTTTTTTTATTTTAGCATGCTACAGAGTTTAAAGACAGTAAAAATATGCAAGTTTTTTACATTTTTTTCCCAATTAAGTCCTAAACTAAAGAATATAAATTTGGGCTTCAAATTTTAATTTGCAATGTAACTGAATTTTATCTTTCAACTGGATAATGAGCAAAATATCTTATCTAAAAAAATTCATATCTATGGTCCACAGCTGTGATAATATTAGTTTCCCCAGGAACTGGTTAGATAGTGTGAAAATATTAAAATATCTTGCCATGTACAATGTAATGTAAAAAGAATAAAAAATAAGTTTATAAATTAGAAAGTGGAAGTGAGATCCAATCTAATTTAAACATCTATCATGCAAGAAAACTGCAGCTGTCTTTTGAAATTAAATTGGTTTAAAAAGTTTTCTTGAAATTCATGATTTAATCAATGGACACATTTAAAAAGGTATCATGGGGAGGATCATATTCATCTGACTGTCTTATCAAAATTTATCAGTCTTTTCCTTTTGGAGGCTTAAAAACCTATCTACCCCTCTCTGCTGACAATATAGGCAATTTAGAGCAGAACTTAATTTTATATGTTAGTTAACACTCTAAGTTAACACTCTAACAATCTAATGGATCAGTGCTTATTCTTTGATGCTCCTTTAACATAGTGGAAATAGATACGATGTCCCAGAAAATAAGCTAAGTATGAGAATGTAGTAGTTGAATTATACTACTTGACTGGAACATCCATGTTAGGATATCTATATTTTATCATAATTATCTTAGATACAATTATTATTTTCTTATAAAGACAGAAATATGTGATTTTTTTTTTCCCTGAGTCAAATGATCAAATAGACATCCAGATAAACAATAATTACAGATTAGTTCTTAGGAACTTACTAGGTGAGGAAAAAGATCCTACTGCTAAACATATGTGAAAATGTGTTCCTCTTGCCAAAGCTTGAAGATAATTTGCCTCAACTAATTGATTAGCTTTAGAATTTATTTTCTTTGTACTAGGAGAAGAAATGGACCTCTTTACATTAATTGATGCTTAGGATTTCTGGTACAGTAGGCAGACAAAATTTAAGCACAAACTAGGCAGACCACAATGTTTATTTCTACTTTTAAAAAAACTTCTTATAAAATTATGCATTTAATTCTATTGCATGCAGAAAAAAAAAATACATTTAAACACCACCTACCAAAAACTGAATAAATATTTTCTAGATAATGCTTCATTTTGTTTATGAATTTTCCTTAAGCATAACAAAACTGATAATCATAAATGTGCCTGAATGCATGCATTGTGTACCTGTATCTCTAAAATCACTCTTCTGATTCACTAAAAGATTACCTTGCTCAAGCAGAGCATAGCTTTCACATGTGAAGCCTGCTCTGTTCAGAGTCACAGGTTGCCACAGATTTGTCAAGAGCATTTCTTTGAGTGGTTATACAAAATGATTATTGCTGTGGTGCTTTTATTGCATTGCTCCACCTCTTTCCCATCTGATTTGTCCTTCACGGCACAGCACATGTTCCCCTGACCTTTTCAGAAAACAGAAGAAAATTGGTTGCAAGGCCATTACACATATTTATCTTGACTATATCCTAGGTTATGGTCCTTGCATGTAAAAAACACCCAAATGAAATTGCAGTCTCTCTTTACTTGTTTCTCCTTAACACTACAAATAAATAAGGAGAAAGACTGTGTTCCTTCCAAAAGAACTTTTATTACCTTTCACTAAGTATTAATATGTTCATATTTCTCTTCCAGATTGCTTTTTAGATGAGAGCTGGACATTTGTAATTCTCCTTGATGTGGTCCAGCTTGCAGTAGAAGACCATCATAGCCACATGGAGTGCAAATTATAGGGGATACATTGCAAAAGTTTTACTGAGATTTTGGGAAAATGCAAAGAATTTGATTGGTAGCAACTACCAATTGAAAGGAAGAAGAACACAATAAAAAACTAACTAATTTAATTAAAAAAAAAAAAAAAGAAGAAAAAGGGCAAATTTCTAAACTCTAAGATGTCCTGAATGAAAAAAAAAATTATCTAAGATAATTTATTCCTGCATCAGTGTGAACATAATAGCAGCTATGAGGGATAAAATTAAAAAAAAAAAAAAAAAATTGTGAAATAATTATAATTACAGATTAACTAGTCTTCTGGTAATGACACCACAAAGAGAAAAAAACTCCTCCAAAAAGTCTGGAGAAAAGCATACAGTGCAAAATTAAGAAAAGTCTTGAAAAACTTAAAGCCCCTCTGAAAGCTGAACAGACCTTCCTGCTGATGTTGTTCCAGGTCAGGGCACTGAAAATCTTTCACTGCAAACTGCGTAATAAAACAGCATTATTTGTGCAATTGTAGGCCTTGCTTCTTTACAGAAAATTACAAAGTGAAATTTAGCCTTTACTGTATTTGACTCTTCATTGTCAACAGGTACAATGGATCTGCACTTGTCCCTTAATGTGGCTTTAAACAGGCAGAGTGAAATAAAATAAACATTATTTTTATATATGTATCTGAAATCCAGAAGAGAAAAGATATGAAAATATTATATCAAAACCTAAGCCAAAATATTAATCATGTGCATGATTGACATGATACAAGTTTTCCTCCAATCATTTTGAAGTCATAAGAAGCCTTACCATTGACATTAACAGTTTTTGTGCTCTTCCCAGATTATTAATTTCTACTTGTTATATAAGGGGATATTTTAAGGCTATATGAAAGCTGTCAATGGTTTATCCACACATATTAGAATGATCTTATACAGGAAATTAAATTGAATTCATTAAATCTGTGGTGTTGTTGTCAAGGATTTTTGTTTTCTGCAACAACAAAAATAATATTATGGAACTTGTCATAAATAGGTAACTGATTCTGGGGCTGTTGCTGCCAATAGTCAGCAAACTAAAAATAAAAACTGCAAATATTGCTGCCAGATACAGCTGTTGCATCTTGTGTATGTTGGTAAAAATGGCTTGATAGTCCAAGATACTTTTTCTCCATATTTTCAAAAATCAGCTTCTTGAAGACAGGGAAAATATGTCAGTTTCACTGGTTAGGATGCTTACTCACTCTGAAAAGACATTATGACAAAACCAACAATGAAAAACTAAATTCTCATCAATATTTTTAATTTTGATCCCAAATAATAAATATCTAAGCATTTATGTGTTTACACAAAGGAAATTGCTACAAGTCTGGTTCATTGCTTAAACTGTCATTTCATTTCTGTGAGTAGCTAAGCAGAAAGAATGGAAATCTTTATTTATGCTAAAGTGTTCTTAGACAATCTTTCTCTCAAATGTCAGCAAAAGGAAAGATATCCAAATAAAAACCTTAAGAAAAACAAATATAATACCAATGAAAATAAAAATGTTACAGTTTTTTTCTTCATACAGTCAATATTTCATGAGTGACACACCACATATTTTCTGTGGGTTTTTTTGTTCTTTATCCATTTCTTTAGAAATGTTTTTTTTGTGTTAGTGCAATAGAGACTCGTGCATTAGTAATAATATAATTTTGATCAGGTATTGTATAATAAACCACCCTTGGAATCCAATGTCAATAGAAAAGAAAAATATTTGAAATTTTCATTGATTATTTTTCAGTGTATGCACACTTTTGCTCCTAGCAATACTCTTTTATCCATATTAATTCCTCCTTTCTCTGCTGTCCTTGAGATTTTTTCTTCTGGAGTTAGAAGTCTGCCAAGGATTACAAGGGTTCCTATAACCTGTATCATGTCTTAATCTCAGTCTAGCTTTCTTCACAAACATCTGTTCAAATTCATGTCTTTCAGAAAAGAAAAGGCTGTACAGAGTTAACATACAAAGGGTGCCATAAAATTCTCAGTTTCAGACATGACCCATTTTGCTCATATACCCTCAGCACCTCAAATAAATTTCAGGCAAACACCATTTGGAGAGTATGGATGAGATACAATAGGATGGAGATACTGCTCTCACAATTTCCACCTGGTTGCTGCTTTTAAATGCTCAGATTTATTTTCTGAATGTTCATTTTGGACAGTGTTTGAATAACTGCATCTGATGATGCTGTGCAGAACAAGGTGAAACCATAAAGGCACAGGTGTGTCAGGCAGGCTCCTTAGGGACTGAGTGGACTATTAGGACAACTCTTGTTTCAGGTTTCTCAGATTCCAATCATCAGTAGACAAACACATTTCAGTCTTTCAGCTTTAACTCCACAGTTACCTTCACTTCAGTATTTAGAAATATGAGAAATATAATATAGAAATAGAAATATAAGTTTCTCAGTATTTAGAAAATGTCATACGTTTTCTGAATTCACAGTACCAAATCACCTGAGACCCATCTCCTGTACAGGTATGACATATATTTATCATGCTCCTGGTGAGCTGGGACTGATTTACCTGAATCTTTCAATTTTCATGTTATCACTGGTCTCTGATTCATCAGTAGTCATAAGTACATAGGTGAAACTTGACAAAACCCTCAGCCTTAATAGAAAATTGCTTTAGTACTGAGTAGAATTAAATTCCTTTATTACATATGTCTTTGGAGCCTTCTAATATAAGTTTTTCTTCCTGTCTCTCTCTCTGTCTCTCTTGTAATAGAGTAATTCTGAGAAAAATCTGTGTATCTACCCAAGTAGCCACATTCCTTAGAAGTTTAGAAATAAACCAAGATCCTCAAGTGCATGTGGGAGCAGGCCAAGTTTAATGAAAAAGCAATCATCTCTAATAACTTTTTTTGCTTTATTCTACAGCAAGATGAAGGACATATGTCATAAAACTAGCCTTGGAGAAACTTATTAAGAATGGATGTTTTATTGCCACATTATGTCTAGTTTGTGTATTCTGTTCTAGTGAACAGACTGACATCCTGACATCTCGCCAACTTTTCATTGATTTGACATTGCACTTTCATCACCTCTTCTCTAATAGCATCAGAAAAGCCAGAATCCAGCTTTGCAAGTATATCACAGTTCTTGGAATCAACAAATTCTGACCTAAATGTTACAACAGAATGCTTCATGACTAAACCCCACTTTGTATATATAAACATGTCAATGCATTAAAAAAACCCAACCAAACAAAAATCAAACAACATCATGTATGATATCTTACATTCTTTTCTATTCTTCTGCAATTAAAGAATGCTTAATTATCTGTACTTCTCAGGAACTTAAGTGCTTTCTGCTTACATAAGTAGCAGATTTAAATATGGGCAAGAATTTTCACCCTGCTATTGTTAGGTTAATTGAAGACTACTGTATCAAAGCCCACAAAAAGATCTCCCCTTTCTTAGATGTTAAGCTGAAGTTGGCTGACTTTTCTCTTTTGTCACCAAGCTCACTGGAGAGTCCCCAGGATACCCCATGTTACTCGATAACTATCAATATAATGTCAAAGATCATAACAAATGATCCTACATCAACTCTACAAAGTCTTGCTGAGCATCTGAAAGTCAGCTAAAAAAAAAGTCTGTATCCATTGCCTTTGGAGTGTGGACCTAACATAGTCACTAACTATGACTGTATCTGGATTTTCATATTCCTTTTCAAAGTACAAAAAATTTCTTTTAAGATCAAGGATGAGTTAACACTTGCTCTAAATAACTATGCTCCACAAGCAGTAAAACAAATGAAGTCTGCTCTCCAAGAACATTTTCTTTGATAGATGGGTTCCCTGCTGTCCTTTGAGGTATAAAGCTACCATGTTTCCTTTTGGGAACTTCAGGGTCAAATATATGGAGTCATTATGTATTCTCTGTACAGCTGGGTGGTCTTTAGTCAGCCATGAAAGAAGAAAATCACTGATCTTAAGTTCTCTGCTCCCCTGCAAAATTATGTAAATTTGATTTATAGGAATTTCAATTTCTCTAAGAAATCTACTTCAAATATGGGGCTTATTAATCTACTTAAAATATAGGGATTTATTAAACAAAAAATAAATAGGTAAAGCATTACATATAAACACCATTAACAATTGCCACATTTTACCACTATCTCCTGTTCCTTTTGGTAATGAACAAGTCAACATATAAAATCTTTTTATCAATGCAGAGTGAAAACAATTCTAGTTAGTTTTAAGAGTGAAGGTCAGGAATGCACATAATTTTTTGACTGAAGTTGTAGAGAGCTATTGAAGGGATATGAAATTATTCTATAGTAGCATTTCTTATTAGGATCTGGTACAAAATAGCAGTTGGCTTCACTTTGCAGAATTGAAATGCCCACAGGAGGATAAATTATTTTTTTTTTTTTCATTTTCTTTTTCTTTCTTTAGCACTGGGGAATGTCAAGGTCTATTTCTACTCCACTGCAAAATGTTCAAAACATTGAATTATGTTATTTTTAAAGATTTTTTTTTGTTTTATGTCTTCACAAGTGAATAAACCCCCCAAATACTCTATGAGAAGGTTGTTGGTGTAAAGAGCAGCATTAAGTGCACATCAGCCCATGAATTCCCATCTCTAATGACTGCACATCCAGTTAGAAAGAGCTATGTTAGTCCACTCCTGGTTTTCCTTAAGGTTTTTTTTTGTTGTTATTTTTTGGTTTTTCTTTTTTTGTTTGTTTGTCTTTTTGTGGGGGTGGGGAGTTGGGGGTTTTTTTGTTGGATTTTGGTTGTTTTTGTTGTTGTTTTTGTGGCTAAAATTTTTAATTACTCCTATGTTTTCTCAGACACTAACAGTTTATAATTAAACATTTTTAAAAACAAATTATTTCTGTTCCCTTATATATAAATATATTAAGGAATTTTAATTATTAATTTCAGAGGAAGAGAAGAAGAGAGGAAGCAGCAAAAGATGAAGGTGTTTGTCCTCTGTCATGTTTAAAAATAGTAAAGGTTTAATTTAATTTAAATGCTATCAAACTAAAAAAATAATGAAATTATAAATATTGAACATTAAAGCATAAATTACATTAATCTGTGAGATTTCAGTTGCAGCCATCTGGGAGATTTTGTAAAACATACAGAGAAAATCTGCTATCATGTTTAAGATTTCATGAACGAGTAACAGAGAGCTTATGTGTTCTGAGACATATTAAAAAACAATGTGCTGTTTATGTCAGTCGTTACTTTTAGATGTCTAATGGAAAAAAAAATTTAAAAATCAGTTGCTAGTTGTTGTTTGGACCTCACTAGCCTTGTAAGATTTAATGAATTTTGGGAGAGAAAAAATGCAAACACTTTCCTCTGGAACGATACAGAGAACAAGATGAACATCAGCATGTGGGGAGCATCACCATAGAAAGGTAGTGAGAACAAATATGAGGGCAAGAGAAAAATATGGGCCAAAAACAATAAACAGGAAAGTGAAGGTAAGATTCGGTATTAATGAAAATTGATTAATTTTAAAAATGTAAATTAGGTTAAGTCTACCTCATACAAAGATGACTGGATACATACACACACACACACGCACACACACATTAAAAAAAAAATAAAATATATATATATATATGACTATGCTATGCATATCCATCCTGATATTTAAGTAATGATATTTTGAAAAAATAAGAAAATTAAAATTTTTAGAAACTTGGACCATTTTCATATATCTATAGCTGATTTCCCAGAATGATTTATTTACTTGTTCCACATGCAGATAGTCACGTTTAAATTATTTTTTTCCTTTACTTGGTAATTACAGTTGGGGGGGGCTGGTTTGCTTATCCTTTAGACTACATGATTATCAAGGAAGAACTGAGCTTTAAATATTTTGTTCTGCTGTAAAAACTATAGCATAAAAAATGTAAAAAAATCATATTCCATTTCATATTATCTGATCAGTGAAGAACATAATTTTTGTTCTAATGTGTAACTCACACATCAAGAGTTTTGTTTCTTTGTTTAAAGAGATCATGCAATCTTAAGATTTCTGGTTCTTGTGCTTTTTTCCATCTTCAAGGTTTACAGCTATTTAACTATGAAGAAAGCTGACTGAACAATCATTCTTCCACTATAAAATTGAGGAATTGTCATATTGAATTAAAGTAAAGCCTGTTTGCATTTTCAGTCTTTCCTAGGAGCAGATGCTACTGAATTTATAGGAGGGAGAAAGTAAGAAAATTTCCATTACAAATTGTGAAATAATTTTGTTGCCACAAAAGGTCATTGTTTCCTTACCTTCAATGTTTCAGGTTGTTTTATGCTTTGTGCATGATTGATTAAATGTAATAATTTCATTAATTTCTTCTGTTTGCACAAATTTTCCATCTTGCTTTCTTATAAAAATTAATTAAATGGGATTGTCATTTATGGGGTAAAAAGGAGTGATCAACCATCCCTTGAATTTTACCTTCCTGAACATTGTTTTAGACTCATCTATAAAAAACTACTCCACCTTCTCAAACAACGAAAAACAAAAGCAAAGAAAGGTAAAAGAACAATAACTTCTTATACTTGAAAATATGATGCACATGTGCTTCTACATCACAATAGATGTCAGGAAAAATTACCAGAGTTGACATGCTTTTAGTGTAAACAGGTACATTTCCTTGTTTCCTGATAAAATTAAAAAGTATTTTGTCGTATGAGAACTGTTAATCATTAAATAATCAATAAATAATGTATAATATCATGACAAACTGGTACAAAATGGTTATGGCAGTATGCATTAATTTTTGACAGCTTTGCAGTCCTCAGTCTTGTTTAAAGGAGTAGGTGAAGATAACCTACATTACAAAAAAAAAAAAAAAAAAAGCACACCATAACCAAAGAACAAAAAAAAGCAGGCAAGAGGCTTTTACATCATCAGTATTTCCTTCTAGTACCTGTCAGAGTAAAACATTAAAAAGTGAAAAGGTGTTTCTGGTTTATGCTGAGAATCAGCTGCATTAGTAGCCCTGTGCATTTTAAAGTGTAGGCAGATTGGCTTATGCAGGGAAGCAGCATGATTTATTCTTTGTGAAGCTGAGCTGTGAGCTACCTTAGAGTATATATCCAAACTACTATTTGATGTTGGTTACCTACATTGCAGTTATTGGACCAAGTTTGGGTTAGTTCTTTTCTTACTACTCCATAATTCATTTCAGAAATTAGAAGATGATAAAATTTGCAGCATAAGTATTGTTTTACTTCTTCAGCTGACATTAAACAATATATAGTACATAAAAGAAATAAACAAAAATAATTGTCTTAGAAAATAATTCATTTTGGTTAATATATACAGAAATAAAGCTATTCTATAACAAAAAAAAAAAAAAAAAAAAAAACCAACAAAAAAACCCCAAAACCAAACCAAACAAACAAATCCTCCCCCACATCCTTCCCCAGAAAAAGAAACAACAAAAAAACACCCAAAATCATGCACACATACACAGACAACACTGACATTGCTGATCACAGAGACAGCCAAAGACAAGGTGCTGCCTTCAATAGCAGCCACACACAAGCACAAGTTCAGACAGTCATGTCCTGCCATCTCTGGTGTTGTTAGAGGCAGGAGGTCACTAGTGCAGCTCATACAGTACTCTCCAGGTTTACAATCATATGTTCACTCATGAATTTTCTCAGTATTGGCCGTACTGGCACAGGTCTTCTACCTGCCCCAGCAGCCCTGCCTAATGACAGCCCTTCTTACCTACCCTTATGTCCCCCCAATTTGATGGCTTCTCCAGTTTTGAAAATTGACAGGGAATCCAAAGGCAAACCCTGTGCATACCTGTTTTGGGAAGATACAGACACTCACAACCCCTCCTCACCTGGAACCAGGCACACAGAACCCACAGTCCTTCTCTAGCCCCTAGTGCTGATTCCCAAAATTTGCCTCATTCACCTCAATTCCACCGGTAGTTGATTTTGGATCTCTTTCCCTCTCTGTCTCTCTCTCTCTTTCTTTCTCTCTCTTTGTCTCTGTCTCTCTCTGTTCCTGCCCCAGTGGATGTAAGTTAAAGGTCTCCATTATCTCCAGTAGCTGACTCCGAGATCCCACAGGCTGGGGTGTCTGTAACCCCAGTCTGGCTCCAGTAGATGGCAACAAATTTCACTCCCACACTCCCATCTCACCAGCAGTTGACACTGAGTCCTTGCAGCGCACACACACACACATGCACACACTGGCTACAGTGTCATTATGCAGGAAGATTATTAAGAAACTAATTAGAAGATGCAAAAAGATAGGTCAGGCTCACAGTGAGCAGAGAAGCATACTGACTAGCCCCATTTAACACACAATGTCCCCTTTCTTGTTCCAGTCTCTCTATCCCCACTCTTTGGTCCTCACAGCTCCTCCTTTTTGCTGCACATTCCTTCATCACTTTGCACACTCCAATCAAATCAATATCCTATAATCCCAGGTTGGCACCCTAATGGATTGCAAAACCCGTGATGATCCTCTCTAAAATGATTCCTGCATTTTGTTGATAGTCCATCATTTTGTGTATCTGACAGGGTTTCATGAACTCCATTGTTGTTTGTTGGGTCTGTGTCTCTGTATGCTTTGTTCATTGCCTCTTGTTTTTCCAAGTCATGCCAGTTTCACACAGTCCTCAATCAGATGGTCTTTCTGACATTGCCCTCACACTATACACCTTCTTACAAACTGACTTAACTGAACAAATTTTTGTTTACTTTTGTCTATATTATCAGGTTTTTGCCTCCCTCTTGTATTAGGCTAGAGGATGATGATTCCCTTGCAGGATCACCTCGCCCTCCCATGAAGAGGAGAAGCTCATCCAGACTTAGTCATCCCCAAGATAAGCAACTCCTCTGAAGCTCATGGTGACCCTTGGTAAACAACACCCAGCATGCCTTGCTTCTTTTATGCAAATAGCTTGTGTCCACCCCCTTCCTGTCCTCATAAAAACTCTGCCTTGGCCTCCAACCCTAGGAGCTTTCTGTCCCTGGCTCCCTTTGCATAGATGCTGACAATAAAGCCCTCTCTGTGGAATCACCATACAGACTCCTCTCTGTCTCTCTCTCTCTCTGTGTATCGTTCCTGCATTGGCCTGGCTATTCCACAAGTCAAGCTGAAATCACAAGAGCTGAAATCACTGCTCAGAGCTGAGATCACTTGCTGGAATCACCCACAGCCAAGAAGCGTCAGTGTCCCTAGAAAGTGTTCTCCTCTCGAGATGCTCTGTCTAGGAAGGTCACAGCCCTCTAGGTCAATCCATCACCCAGCCTTCCACCTGTGACATCTTAGCACTCTGTTTTGACAAGGTTTTTAATCAGATAACCTTGAAGGAACAAGTGCTTTTTCATTACATAGGTTCTACCAAAAACCATGTCTTTTAAAATATATTACTTTACATATACACTTTGTCTCACATTTTGTTTCATATGGCTTTATTGAGAGTGATGGATTTGTCTGGTAAAGACATAATTTCACTGACTGCCAAAAAGATATGTGTACTACACAATCATGAGAAGGACTCCTGGTGACAAACATCAACATGATGCCAGTTGTGCAGCTTCCATTGGATTTTATGCGCTGGTAAAATTCTGTCTTTTTTTTGGTCTTATTTTTAATATTATCATTCTCATGATATTTCATACGCAGATGAAAGAGCAATTTCCCTTATTCTTCAAAGGGTTCCTCATTATTTTTCTTGCAGTCACTTCAGGTGATCAGAATGATTAATAAATGCCACTGAACCCACTGTGCAAGCTTACAAGGTAAACGATCAAGCACATCTAAAACCCCAAGGAAAGGTGTCACTGGAGTTTGACTCAGGATAAAAGTCTGAGCATCCCAGAATTAGAATTGACTGCTCTTCTATCTGAATATCAGAGTCCTGAACTAACATTTATGCAATCCCAGGGTATTTATGAAGAGGAGGTTCATGACCCTAAGCATTATCTATTTTATTTTAAACACCAATGCACATCAATAACATGAATTATTCAGGATATACTGAATTTCAATATGTGACTTAGGTCAGGCTCCAAGATCATCATGTTTAAAATTCAGACAGAAGCAGTGCTTGAGGGATTTGTAAGAGGAAGGGATAACCTCTGGATTAATGAATGTATTACTAAGGATTTTATCATCATCCTTTTTTTGTACATTCGGATCACAAGAATATGATAAGTACTGAAGTTAAAAAGGCTCAAATCCAAGCTTTTTTATGCCTTAAGAAAAATTCAGAAGTTACATCTTCTGTGCTCTATCTGCATGCTCTTCAGAAAGATGTTCTGTCCTTCCATCTTCCTTTGAATTTAATATAATTAGCAGTGCTGTGTGGATCAATACGGCTTACGCTCCCTCATTCTTCCACAGTGTTAGTTAGAAGGACATTTAGAAATTTATAATTAGGAAGAAAATTATTGAAATATTCTATTTATTAAAAATATATAATTTTATAATTATATAATTTTAACAGCCACCCTCAAACTCTGTAGATTGAATATAATTTTAAACCCTTAGTAAATCTGGCAGCTAGTTAAATTTATTTATGGTAACTCAGTCCAATCTCAATAATTTCCTTACTCTTCTTATTTGTTAAACTCTTTTTACAAAAGTGTTAATTGTCCTGGATTTTCAAAATATAACAGGAAGGCAAGCTTGGGTGATAAGCTTATTAAAACATTCTTGAAGAGGATCTTTGCTTCACACTGACATTAGAAACTTAACTTTCATTCAAACATAAGCTTTCTTTCCATCACAAACTTAGAAAGCAAATAAAAGAGAAACTCTATTGTGCATTCAGTATAGATTTATATTTAGATAGCTGTCTAATAAATCACTATTTCCTCTTGAATAATGTTTTCTAAATTCTGTCAGACTTCTTTTTACATGATTGCTATGTTCCTGCTATTGTGGAAACAGTATTTTAGACTTCAATGGATTTTCTAGTCACAGCCTGAAGAAAATGTAATCTATAATTACACTGCTTAAGAAACTTAAACTCTGAGAAGAGTATCCCTATCGAGAGAGAGAAGACTAACATAACAAGACTACTTCTGTACTACACTGTGAACTACTAAAGATGCACAACAGTAATTTCTTATCTTCATGTAAAGTGAGCACATGGAAATATTATTCACTCCCTTCCCAGAGGCTTTGAGGAGAAAAAAAATCAACATCCCTACTGTGAAGAATCAGGGACCCAAAGCTTGATTTATGCCTCAGTAGACATACTTGACCATGGTCTAGATTACATTAAGAGACTTCAGAAGGGAACTTTATAGAACAAGATCCTTTGAAGCAACCTGGTGTGAGATGGTGAACTATCCAGAGGATGTGTTACTAATATGGTGCACATATTCTAAGTAGGGATTTGAAAGCACTCGCTGAGGATGGGGAGACGTTCTGTGAGGACTTAAAGATGGGAATCATACACACAGAATAAGCAGAGAAGGAGAAAGGGAGAGAAAAAGAATCCATATCTTATCCATATAAGAATATTGTCAGAAAAGTATTTGCCCATCAGTAGATCACCATGGTAGATCATCATGTTTAATTTTCTGTGAGAAAGACTGTGGTGTCATATCAGGAAAAGATGCACTCTGGGCCTGTTAATATCTTGTCATGATGCAGAATACTTGCTTTCAGTCATCCAGTAATTTTTCCTTGAATTATGTTCCAACATCCAAAAAAACTTTATCACTTTCAGTGATAAAATGTTTAACAATTATAATCTCACTATGATAATTCTGTAAGAATATAGGATTCCCAAGTAAGAAATTTGTCTGATTTTTCTCATAGTCCTAATAGATGTATACTGTAATACCTTCAATTTATTTCACCTCCTATGTAATTTTAGTCTATCATTAAATGCTTTATTATATTCTGTTCTTTTATATCTGAATTTTTTGCTGAAGGATAAAGACAGAGATAATAGCATGGCTTTAAAATAACATATTTTTTCCATTTAAGGAATGCTATATAGCTATATGTCCACTTAAGTTTAAAAGTAGTCAAACTGATTCTTTGACAAATTGTACAAATGACCCAAGTGTGAATATATAGATAAGATATAATGTGCATATTTTTGTTGTTGCTGTATTTAATTACAATGACTCATGTCTGGGAATATCATCTGTATGATGATGAATAGTAGGCTCAATGGTACATGCAATATACCTCAAATTAACAAGACATATTGAATTCCCTCCTACATTCTTAAAAGCTCATCCAAAGATTGTTGAATCATTTCCCAATAATTAACAAAACAATGTTCATTAAGGGTAGGTTCTTTTATTTGTATAAGTTTGTTGATAGGAGGTGATTTATATAGATGCTGTATAAATCTAGATCTGGTATGCACTAGTTGAAATCAAGAGTTGGAAGAATTCAAACACAGAGTTTAAAAATAAGTTATTAGGGCTTTTTTTTTTTTTTTTCTTAGTTAGTTTGCTAAGAAAATAGATATCACAATGGAAATAAGAAATGAGAAAATTCAGTTTCATTGAACTTCCAGAATTCCACACAATGATTTGTGATTGCTATTGCTTGTTATATGACTCTTTATACTTGAAAACTCTTAGAATTTTGTGATCTTTACCTCTTTATTGTCTACTGACAAAACCTCTCCCATCTTGTAAATATCGACCATGTTTTAATATTTATCGAAATGTAGGATTATACAAAAGTGCAGTATTCAGATTTAGAAATACAGAAAAAAAATCAAAAATAAGGAAGCATATATTATATACATTTTTAAACTATTATTTGGGCACATAAGTAGAACCTGAGACTAGTGAATAGATGAAACTCTCCTGTCCCAAGGCAAGAATAATTGAAAAAGATGGAGGGAAAAAGGTAAAAAAAACCCAAAATATTGGGCAGTATGATTTTAACTTTGTCTTCCCTGTTAAATTTTAGAAAAACCCAGAACCAAACTCCAGGCCAATCTCACCCCTCCTCCACAAAAAAACAAACGAAACCAAACCAAAATTACAGTCCACAAAGCAAAGCTCCAGGATTTCATTGTCATAGTGTTAACCCATTAAACTTTCTAACACATTAGTAATTTTGTAAGTGTTGTATAAGCATGTGGTTAATGAATGCCATATAACATTGACACAGTAGGCAATCCACTTTATGGCAATTGGCTAGTGACATAAATCTCAAGGTACTGGCTTACTAACTAAAGTTAAAATAATAGCACACTCAATTAAGTTACAGATGGTAGGAGCAGAAACCCTTTGAGCCAGCATAATTAATTTTAGTCATTTAAACTTTAGCAATGGATTTAGGTGGATTATGTTAATGTAGATGAAAAACTAGCAAGGTTCACATTAAACATGCCCCATGATACCTTGTGATTTCCAAGACTGGATTGTGGATTTGCCAGGAGTTTTATATCCTCCTGTGCTAACCATCCATGCAGAAAGTACAGCTGTTGGTGGTCAGCTTAGAAATTTAAATGTTATAGTTGAAAAACCAGGACAGCATGACTTCTTCATCAAGGCATCTTGCAATGGCTATGAAATGGAACCAACTGCACTACAGTGCAAGCAGAGTTCATGTAGTTTGTGCTGTTGGCAGTGAAGTACCCTCTTAAATAAGCATCAGTACAAACACAAGCGTAAGTTATTCTGTGAATAGGACTCTCTCTAAACTGAATTTATTCCAGTTACAAGCAAGTCCTTTTGTAATTACTCATTTGAGTTGTATGTTACCTCAGCTTTTGATATTTAAAACTACCAGCAGCTATTATTAGGACACTGACCAAAACAAATTAAATAAAATTGAAACTGTGACAGCATGGAATAAGAACAGGAGTGTACAAAGACAGTCTAATAACTTTATCTGAAATTGCAGATACAGTTGGAGAGTTACAGCAAACTCCACAGTGACAAATTCTTTCATAATCATCAAAGACCTTTAGGAGATCAAAAGCCCTCAGCTTAAAAACATTCACAATAAACATTTGATTACCTCTTGGAAAAAAATAAGCCAAAACACATTTTACCTGTAAAAGTCTGCAACAGTGAGGCAATCCAGTAGTTTAAATCAGAGACAAAAATCTATGTCTATGACTATGTATGATGTGTTGAATATCTTTCAGTGAGTGACCCATGCCAGAAAGAACAATTAAGACCTTAATTACGACACCTATAAAAAGATAGCCAAAAAAAAAAAAAAA
>VYXF01010454.1:532589-543411 GCA_013397295.1 Polioptila caerulea
AAAAAAAGTTCACAGATTTCTTTTCTAGACATTATGAAAGTAACAAAAGATGAAATACAGAAAAATTACCATAAAGAGAGAATAGCAAAATTCATTCTTGCACTTGAGAGAATCCCATTTTACTAGAGAGCATTGATCCTTCTTAAAGATTCTTTTTCATTTGGGTTCTGTCTTGGTTTTTTTTGTTGTTTTTGTTTTGGAGCTTTTGGGGGGTTTTGGGGGAATTTTGTCATGTTAATGTTTTACTTCATACTTCTCTTATTAAAAGAAAGTGTGGAATCAAAATATGTCTTTGCTTTCTGGAAAAACTTTCATAGAAAGATCCAGCTTAGGCTTTTCAAGTGTGAAATTCAGCTAAGAAGGAAGGGGAAAAGACTAAATATGAGTTAATAATGTCCACAATATATGGGTTTACTTTTACTTGTTTTTAATATATACCACATATAATTGATTTAGATTTTTGACCTGTAGTGAATTTCTTTTTGTGTTGTTTCAGTTTAAGTTTGTTTTGGGTTTTTTTTTTCCTTGAAACATTTGAAATCTGAGTTTGACTGTGATATGAAACATGTTCTCCACTACCATCCTAAAATTACAGATTTCAGCATGAAAACCCCAAAGCATATCTTTCAAGAATGGTGTGATAAGACAGCTTCTAAGTGTTTTAAGAACTTCTATCCATACCTGCTTTTGTTGGTGCTTTTCTTACATGAGAAATTGCACATTTATTGCTACAATCATGTCCCCTGATTGAAGAGTAAAACGTTTCTGTCAATCAGTCATCAGTTGCTATCTCCCTTTAAGTAAATAGGAGGAAATCTCAGCCCTATTTATAAATACCTCATGGAATGGAATGAAGATGTTGGAGACAGACTCTTCTCAGTGGTCTGTACCTAGTGACAGGATAAGAGGCAAAGGCCACATACTTAAATATAGGAAATTCTGCTCCAGTATACGAAAA
Source organism: Polioptila caerulea (assembly GCA_013397295.1). Lineage (NCBI taxonomy): Eukaryota > Metazoa > Chordata > Aves > Passeriformes > Certhiidae > Polioptila > Polioptila caerulea. Next base: position 533,548 of record VYXF01010454.1, read on the forward strand.
GTTCTTTTTTTGTTATGGTGAGAGTGGTCAAATACTGGCACAGATTGACTGTAGAAGGTGACAGGATGAGGGAGCTCAGTTTGGTCAACATGGAGAAGAGAAGGCCTCAGGGAGACCTAGAGGCTGCAGCCTTCCAGGACCTGAAGGGAACGTAATAAAAAGGAGGGAGAGGGACTCTATATATGGGTATACGTGACAGGACAAGGGGTAATGGGGTAAACTGAAAAGGCAGGAATAGATCAGGTGCTGGGAAGAAATTCTTTACTCAGAGGGTGGTGAAGCACAGGTTGGAGATGTGCCATTCCCAGAAATGTTTTTATTTGATTTTAACTGGAGCTTAAGGTAACCGCTGGAATATTCACAAAAAACCTACTGTTGTTTTCTTAAGAATTTAAGCATCAATCAAAATAACCCCTTTGGTAAATCAAGAGGTTTAGCATGATTATTCAAGGAAGGAATCTAATTTTGCATCTTCTGAGGATTAGTTTGGAGCAATGTATTTCTCTCTATTTACTATGTGAATTAAGGTGAATTCTTTATGAATTATTCTCAGAAGATAATCTTGACGTGCACTTTCATGACCTCCTTTTTTAGGTCATGAATGCCTTCAGGTACTTTGGTTTGATATCTGAAGTCTGTTGGGCTGAACCTGGGATCTTTTTCAGATACAGAGTTGTAGATTTCTAGTACCTGTCAGGTTAACATCTTAATTCTAAAAATAAAGTGACAATGCATCATGTGATTTATTTCTTCAGACCCCTTCCTCACTCTATGAGAAAAATGGTAGAATTAGCCTGACCACTTATTTACACTACAAAATTCAGCTATTTACATGATTCTCTGTATTTATGTCAGATGTTACTGTCAACATTTTGATTACCTAAGAAAAAGATATAAAAAGCCCAACCCATAAGATAATATGCAGAGTGAATCAAATAGCCATGGTAATGTACTAAAATATTTATATAGTATCTGTTAATTAATACTCAGTATTTCTTCCCAAGTAATTATGTACTTGTAATTAAGCTCTGAGTTCTCTATGTCCAAATTAAAAGTATTTGTTCCACTTTAAAGAATCTAATCTTTAGAGATCCATTCTTTACAACAGCTTAAGGAAACAAATTGCTTTAGGTAACAAATAAGCAGATTCTTTATTTGTTGAGTCTGTTGTGCAATTTTACAGTAGCAAATACTTGATTTACAATTTTTGAGCTGATTAAAATCCTTGTAGTTAAAGGAAGATCAGAAAACAAAGAACAGAAGTCATGCAACGTATTTCAAAATAAAGCATAGTCTAAGATCCATTATTTGTTTGATGTCGAGGGCAATGAATAGATTCAGCCCTGATCTGCCAATAGAATTCAGTGAGCCATTCCACTCACTCACTGAATTAAGTGAAGCTTAGTCACAGAACAATATAAATTCTTTCAGTAATCACTGGATTTCTCTTCCTCCATCAAGTGTTATCCCAAAACGAAAAAGAAAGAAACTACTAACTTCAAATGTTAGTTATGTGTGCCACATGCCTCAAATGTTATTTGATGTATTATTGTATTGGACTATAGTAAGTAAGCTAAAATAGGAAAAATATTACAAATCGAATGTATTTGTGATATAAAATAACCCCATCATATGCTAAAAGCCATAAGATATCTTAAAATGGCTTTAAATAGGGCTTTAATGTCTTCTCTCCTTACTTTGCCAGTCTGTGTGAAGAGCCAGTACATCTTAGGACAGGAATCACCAAAATGGCTTTCCTAGTTTTACAGCCTGCAACGGAGGAAAAGGATCTGTACAAGGACTGTTGTCTCAAAACTACGATGCTGCATCTTGACAGGACAAAATATTTTCTAATGCTGTCTATGTGCCAGATCTCTTCCATTTGAGAAAGAGATATTACTTGACTGAAAGTGGCCTACGTTTCCTTTATAATACCTGAAGTCTTAAATCGTGGATATACCTATGTATTTCTCATAGCTATAGGTAGCTACATATATATAAAGCACTATGTTACTGTCTGCAAGAAATATTTCAAGAAAAATAAAAATACAGAAAATTGAGGCAAGCTGGTGAAAGCTTATCTTCTTTTTTCAGCTGATAATGCTAAAGGAAAATATAAGAAATATGTTTGTGTAAAATTAAGGGAAACAGAAAAATATTTTATCCTAGAAATTTCACTATATTACTCTATTGCTGCATAATAAAACCAAATGGGTATAATAAATACAAGTCATCACTGAGTTTAAAGTTGTGTAATATAATTTTCTATTATCATGTTAATTTGATGAGATTTCAGAGCTCAGTGCAATATTTAATTTACAGTCTTGGTATGCATGAAGTTTTGAGGCTGGAGCTTCACACTATGGCAGGCTCTGCTTCTACAGATCTTTTAAAAGAAATTACCTATTGAAAATTATTTTTGTTAACTACCTGGTTGTTATTAATAAATTATTGTGGGAAGATTAACCTAGTTATGGTAGAGCAAGACTCTTAAAGTTTGAACAAGACTTATATTTCTTTCACACTGCGGACTACATTTTTAATTATGACATGTAATACTTTAAAAAAAAATAATTAATGTACTTTTTTTCAGACAAGTTTTTTTTCAGTCAAGTATACAAAGAAGAGGAAAGACTTGTATAAGGAGAAATGTGAGCACTTAGTGTACTGAAAAATGTAAAAACAAGGACAAGAGGCATATGACAGATTTATAAGGCATCAGAATTTCAAAGTTAATTTGATTACATTTTTAATACTTCCTTGACCTAACTAGAGCTCTTGTTTGGTATTCTTCAAGTGGATCGTGTCTCTTTTTCCTTATTCTTCTATATGGAAAATGATGAATGTAGTACTGATTTCTATCGTTCTCCTGATGTGTGGCTTAGTGGACACACAGGATATCTTGCTAGTGGATTGCTAGCAGTTGAAAAAAAACCAAAACCAACAAAACAAAAAACCCAGCAACCCAACCTACCAATCAAATGAAAGAAAAGTCCACACTGGAACATGAAACATTTTCCACTAACTAGAAGTCAAAATAGTCAAGAGAAATCCTTTTTCAGTGACTTCAAAACCCTTCTGCATAATGTATGAGGGGTTTAGTTTTGAGTTTTTCTTGGAGGACATCCAATTTCCAGGTGTAATCTAAGACTCATAATTTTTTGCATTACAGCACTAAATTTGCAAGTACAGCTAGTTCTCTCTGGATCAAATCCTGTTTCAAAACAAAAGATGCCAACATCTGATGTCAGTGTTGCTAAGTGCCTGATTGCACTTAACACCATCATGTGCTGCCAGATCATTTGTCTGAGCTGGCTGTGATAGAACAGTTAGGTATAATTTAGTATTCAGAACAGTGCTGAATGCAATAAGGCATTTTAAATAGTGCTAATGTTGCAGTTAGCTTTGTTTCATTTTGGTTGTGGTTTTGGTTTGGGTTTTTTTGTTTGTTTCTTTTTTTTAATTGCTAGGTGATATATATGAATATAGAAACTCTGGATTAAATTGAAATTTAGAAAATATCACGACCAGCTCTAATCTGCATGTGAACCCCTTAGGTTTTAACAAATCTCTTTTAAAGGGCTCATTTTAATGACTGAAGGTAATAAACTTATAATGGAGAAAGGTGAAGTTCACAAAGGATAAAATGAGAAGTATTCACATTCCTTGTTCCATTCATCATACATATAAAAGAATTTCTACATGTTTTTTTACCTGTGAAAGAAAATTTTTCCTATTCCTAGAAGTAATTGTGAATTTTTCAAATAATAGATTTTGTTTTGGAAATTGGGTATTGTTAAAAATCCTAGCCTCGCAGTAAACTGTATATAAACTTCTAAGGAAATGGATGTTTCTTGCAAAGACAAAATTTTTAACATATGCTCAGCACAGCCAATGACATTGAAGATGGAGCACTCAATTCAGAAAAACGTTGCTCAGATATTCTCTGTGACTTTAAAAAAGCATTTAAACATATTCACTATACCACCTGTTCTGCCATGCTGAGCGTTGGATTCTGAGGTCTGCCCTTCCGGAACTGTTCTCAGTGACATATCTCTGGGATAAACAATACATTGCTGAAATGAAAATTTGAGACACCTTCTTAAAATCCTTTGAGGAATTCCCTAATCTCTGGATAACCCATAATGTTCTTTTTCTTTGTTTTGTTTTATTTTTATTTTGCCTGACTGATTTTTTCTCTAGGTTCCTTATATGAACAAATTATGGCTTTTACAACCACCAATAAAATTCTCTGAGACATATTACAATGCTTTGAGCATTTTCTTGGTTTGGAGAAGACATTTTCAAATTGATTCCTAGATTTTACAAGAAAGGGATCTTTCTCAAGGAACATGTGCATGTCACATAGCCAATATACAAGAGCTAGTCCTCTAGGTGTTAGCTGTGATACAGCTGCTGTGAGTACTGGATAGCAGAAATAACTGGCAGACTTTTGAAAGGGCATGAAAAACATGGTGAAAACATGAAGCATGACTCAGTCCTCTGCAAGCAGCTAAATAGGATTCATCTTACTTAACTCTAGACATTTGCAGATGGAACTAGTCTTCTTTAAAAGTCAGTGGCAAAATCGAGCATTTTTTACCTATTCTTCCAGTTTACCTGGAGATGAGAGAATTCCAAGACTAAATATAACTGTACTTTTTCCACTGGTTTTAAAGCAAGTCTAGAAAAATAACACAAAAAAATCCATGTGTATGCCTATATCTCATCAGCTTAATTTGGATTTCCAGAAAAAAAAAGATCATGTATTCCAGTTAAAACTTCTTGGCTATGTGGGAAATTTCTCCTACATTCATGGGAAGTACATTGGGATTTTTTTGTAGCAGGGATTAACCTGGCTTGAAACACCATTCTTACAGACAAGTTAGTACAAAACATATTCACATGTTCATATTCACAAATTCAGTGACACAATTCACCTCCAGGCAGTTGGTAAAGGAAGTAACTGCTCTAGGAGTTATAAGCATACTCCTAAAATCTTAACTGCCAAGACCTTGACCTTTTTTGCTCATCTTGTTCTAGTATATTATATTTCACTGAATTTAAGCTTCTTGTTTATGTGCTGTGATACCTTTTATCCTAATAAGTTAAAATTCACCCATATCACAAACAAGATAAGGTGGCACCCATAACTTATTGCTAGTTTACTTAATAATTCTGAAGTATGAACCACATGGCTGAGCAAAATAATTTTTTAAGAGAAACCCTGTAATAAGACATTGTGGTTTTAAGCTCAGCTGGAGAAGAAACATCACATGGTCGCTCACCCAGGCCCCTTTTTCCCGATCCCACTCCAGTGGAATGGGGAGTAGAATCAAAGTAAAACTTGTATGTTGAGATAAGCACAGTCTAATAATAGAAAATAACGTAAAAAAGAGTAATAAAGGTAAATGATAATAATAATGATAATAAAAAGGAAACAAACAAGAGATGCACAATGCAATTCCTCATCACCGGCTGACCAATTCCAGACCTCCGTTCCCAAAAGCAGATCAAGCACACCTCTGGGTGATTCCTCCCAGCTTATATACAGGTTATGACATTATATGGTATGGAATATCCCTTTGGTTAGTTCAGATCACCTGTCCCAGCTATGTTCCCTCCAGTTTCTTTTGGGTAGCTTCTCACTGGCAGAGCATGAGACAAGAAGGAAAAAATAATCTTTGGCTTAGGATAAACAAAACTTATTAAGAAACAAAACATCAGTGTGTTATCAATACCATTCTCATCACAAATCCAAAGCATAGCACTGGAAGTATACTGAGAATAAATTAACTCTACCCTTGCTGATAACCAGGAAATAAAATTTCAGGTGAAAAATGAAAAGGAGAAAGAAGAACCTTTCTGCATCATGTGAATGATAGCAAAAGGCAATTTGATACACCAAAACCCATCCAGACTGATTCGAAAATAAACTTTGGTCATTCCTGAATCATGTCAAAACAGTTGATAGATGGCTAACACAATTAACAAGAGCAACAGGAATCACAGCAGCATAAACTACTACTTCTGACACTTAGGATACTAGCAGGATAATGATATCTTAGGTAGACTCTTGCGTCCTGACCCTCATACAACATTTATAGCCATCCACACACTTACATTTGAACTTTCTGCCCTTATGACTCTCTGGCCTTTCTGTGCCTGCACTCAATCTGCCTGCTGCATCACCTTTTCTTTCTCTCTATGAACTGAACAATTCTTTTGTCGTTTTTAAATTGAGTTCTCTCAAAATTTTTCTCCATTAAGAATCAACAATTATTACATAGGTCTCTAAGATATTCTGGTGAGAATCTTATATAGCAGTAGTTCTAAATTACTCAGTCATTCTCAAGGAATTTAGCCTGATATTTCCTTAGTAAAATATTGTGTTGAAATCAGCTTTAGGGTAGATCTGCTGAACTTAGTCTTATTAGGATTTTTTTTATTCAATATTACCCTTTTTCTTATTTTTCTTGACTTCTAAACTTATTAATAATTTTTTATGCTTCCTTGTAGGCAAGATGCAGCCTTACAATGCAAGTTTTTTAAAGTAGCTCCTCTATTGTTTAAATATTGATGCGCAGGACTTGAAGCATCTCTCTTAAATTGCAGAACACTGTGGCATTTCTTTTATTTGACTTTGGCTAAGGAATTCAGAAGCTGAAGGTGAGTTAGTGAGCAACTTTCTTTCCAGGAAAGAAACAGTCAAGTCAGCTGTAGGTCACACAGATATTGCTGAATGTTTTGAATTTCAGGCAAGTCTGGTTTGAGACAACACTATCTACTCCTTTTCAGTTTGATTTCTTAATCTTTGTGACAGTCTAACTGATATTACTATTTATACATTGAGTAATTCTTGTACTATGAGATGAAAGAGATATACGTAAGCATTATTTCTTTTGTTTTTATTCTCTTTTGACTTTATTCCTACATATAGCAAATATATAGCTGCAAGATTTAACATAAAGAAAAACTGAGTTTTATTTCAGATGAAAAGTCAAAATTCAACATCAGTATGAGTTAATTGATATTCCCTCTAATTGCCATACTAAGCAAACAATGTGTTTCTTTTTATCATTTTATTGGTAGAACTCTTCTGTTTTCAGTTCCAGTTGTGTGATTCATCCCATCATGTTTCCATGACAGCAACTAGGTCATAGTCTTGTGACTGCATCATGTGTGCATTGGTGTAGAGGCACTGCAGCTGGGCTATTGGCCTCTTCACCTTTTAGGAGGAGCCATGTCTAACAGGAGGAACCTTCCATAATTCCTTTGGGGCAAATTACAGGTATGTCCCTGCTGCTTCCCAAAGTGCTGGTGTTTCCTGATTCCTCTCTGACTCTCAGAAGTACATGCTAAAACTAATTAAAAGTTCTGGTTCAAGTCCAGCCAGGTTGCTCCCCAGAACACTCTTACACCTCTTGGTCAGGTGCACGCTATCCACTGTCGATATCTCCCCTCTCTCAAAGATCCATCCAAGACCATACTACCCCAAAGCTTTACTGTAAACCAGCCACTCTAGTCATTCATCTGATCCATGAACCTCCTTCCTCCCGGGTCCCAATCTCTAAATGGGAGGATAGAGAACACAATCTGTGCTCCTGATCCCTTCTGCTTCTCTCTGAGGGACATGAGGTCCCTTTCAATATTTTGCAATCTTCTCATTGCAGCTTCATTTGACCCTATGCAAAAGAGGAGGAGTGGATGATAGTCCTCTGACTTTACTAGGCTTCGTAGCCCTTGCGGCATTGCTATTCTAGACCCCAGTAGGCACCAAACTCATTTAGAGAGGTTGTCCAGAGAGCAAATGGTTGCTTCAGGGCCTCTCAGTGAGAGGTCTCTAATTACTAACACTGTTTGTGCTTTTTTGGTGGTACTCGTTCTAACATGGATAGTTGATCCTATCAACTTTTTAACACTTGTTTTCTTGGTCTTGACCGTTTAAAGTGGCATCTTGTCCTACCAGCTCCAGAGCATCCTATCTATCACATAAGGACACATGACAGGTGGGAGATTCTTCCTTCTGCTTTGAGCAGGGATGAGAGGCCAGACTCCCTTGTTTTGTGAATCAGCCAAGTCTGTCAGTTCAGTTTTGAAAGCTAAGTTATCTGCTGTTTGCAAGGACTTTAGACAGGACTGCCACTCTGCTGGTGTCAGTGATTAAATCTGACTCATTATTATGCATCGTCCCCTACTGAGATCCCTAGATAGAACGTGGCTGGCGAGCTCTTCATACAAAATGGAAACCTGCTCAAAAAAGCTTATCCAGCTGGGCACACTTTTACCCACAACACTCAATTCATTGGGAAAGTATTGCTACTAAGAAACAAATGCAGTAACGTTTTATAGAGTTCAGAAAATCCTTGTGTGTAATGGAGTTTTCTTTGCTTTTAATTTTTTTACTTACAAGAATGTGTACTAGGCATTTTTCCTATTATTCCGAAGTTTTCTTTATCTACACTGTCTATTAAACTGGAACCATTTTTAGGAATGATGTTTAAAAGTATCATAAAAGTTAGTCTGCTTATGATAAAAATAGATTTCAAGAAAATTTCTGAATTATACAGTATTTTTATCTACTACAGTACGCATATGTAGGAGTAAAGCCAGTGTCTGTCTGGTTGGGAAAATTGGAAAAAATTCCACCCTTGATTTTCCAGTCAAATTGGCATTTGCAGATCTTTCCAAATGACACATCCCCTTGTAGGCTGTGCACTCATTTTTATTTCTGCATTATGGCAGCTGGTGTTCATGTCTGAGATAAAAGTACATCAGTTTGCCTCTTCTGCTGCTGTTGTCAGTATCAGCATTTGACGCTCTGTGCTGGATGCAAAGGTTCTTTCAGTGTAGAGACTGCTTGCTATATAACAGTAATTTGTTAAGTTAATTTTACTGCTTCAAAACAATATTTTGACACTTCATAATGTTTCCAAATGTTATTTTCAAGCAATTACTGTACTTACTTTTAAACATTTCAACTGGCAAAATTATTTTTGATCTTTCAACTTGTACCTCTATTTTTCTGGGTTTGTATCAATAAAATGCAAATAAATATTTGGAAATATTTAATACATTAATTGTTTTTCTTTCTGCTAATGCACATTTCTTATATGTATATGTGATAAATTCTGCACAACTGAACATAATTGAATAAAAAGGTACACATTTTAGGAAATATTTTTTTGTTGTTACTGATACAATTTTAACACCCTTATAACACAGAAAGAAAGTCTAAATTGTGTCAGGATTTTAAATAAATGTTGGAGCACTTGAACATTTTTAAATATTTATATTTTTATATTTGTTGAACTTTAGATTATTAACTGACATTTCATGTTGCACATAGTTTGGCAGTATAGCTTGCAATGCTCCGCAATATAGCTTGTTGCAAGAATATAGTGCTTCCTTGAAAACTCTATCAGCTTCCTAGATCATATTTACTAGCTTTTTTGTGAGTTATGATCCTTAGTCACTTCTTACTGGAAAAGGTAATAGCTGACATCTCATTCTCAATTTAATTTTTTAGATATAAACTTTTATTGCATCTAAATATTTTGACTGTTTAGAAAGTTAAGAAATACGATCATACTAAGAATGATTCTTAAGACAGGAAACATGTTTTGTGAGTAATTATTTTTTCTTACACTCAGAAAATATTTTTTCACTACTCTGTGTTTTTTGTTTATGTATTCAGCCTCATAATGGAGTCATAGTAGACAATTCACAAACCATGAAATAGGCCTGTAGTTGGAGAACATGACACCACCTGAGAATTGAAGGCTATCACCATTTCTATCACAGACTTATTTGATTTGAAGCTGATTTACTCCTGCAGTGGATTTTTATTTCTGAATTACTTTA
>VYXF01010454.1:544716-555470 GCA_013397295.1 Polioptila caerulea
GGGGGGCAAAGAGAAAAGGGGTTTTCCACCCTTTTTTTTTTTTTTTTTTTTTTTTTTTTTTTTTTTTTTTTTTTTATTTTTGAGTAAAAATTCAAGATAAACCTACAAACTGAGGACATCTAGAGTTCCCCTTAAAAAATTTTTGTCAGTAATATCTTGTGCTCATATTCTGCAAGTAGATGAATGCATTTGTATATTCTTAAACAGCATTCAATCTAGAAATCTTTTCACTTTGGTATTTGAATTGCTGAAGTGGGCCAAATTTTTGAGTTACTAAAACACTTTGTTATGACAAACTCATATATGATTTTTCTCTTCATCTTGTCCTAATTTTTTAGGGAGTCACATAAACATGGAAATAGGAAAGCTGGAAAAGATAATCTAATAGGTAAAAAAAAAAAAAATTCCCAAATGTAAGATGCTATTACAAAATAAAAAAAAATCACATGGGACATACAGGATATCATAGTTTCTTTTGACAGTCTTGTGTACTTTCATAGCAGAATCCTTTCAAAAGAAACCACAAATAGAATAGAGTATGTGTGAGGTTAAAGGTAGTTTAGAAACTGGTGGTTGAGCACAAATCGAACACTTTTTAAAGTTGGAAGCAGGAAGCCAAAGAAGTAGAAAACTTTTCAAATTTATTCTCTAACAAGTATGTAATTAACATCCACAAATTTATCAAATGTTCAACATGAAAAGTATGTATCCATTCTAATTTCAAAGGAACTTTCTTTAATCTCCCACAAAAGAATCTCAGACTGAGTTTGTGATAAGAGTATTGTTTTATAGATTAAAGTAGCTTAATCAAATATAGAGTAACTTTTACCTTTGAAACATTTTTCTTTTGAAAATATGTTTAATTCCAAATCACTTTATATTTCCCTGTGAAAACATGTTTCTGAGAAAGTTCTCACCTGTTGTTGCAAAAAGGTCCAAGGAAGAAAGCATCACTAAAGTGTATAAAGTGTTTGAAAAACAAAAAAAATGAAAGAGACAGAGAGATGGAGGAACTATTTTTTCATAAATTTGTGAAACTTTTTGAACTGTTGTACCTGTTAACTGTGAAAATTCTGCAGTCTGGCAGTACAATTCTTTAAAATAAAGACTGAGACCTGACAATGGAGAAAAAAAGATAAACTATTAAATCTGATGTTAATCAATCAATGAATAAAAACCTATCCATATTTTGTATTCTCAGACACTAAGAAGGCAACTTTGTCTTAATATTTTGCCACTACGACTTATTTAAATAAGTAGATTTTGCAGATATTTTTAACACAATGGTAAATGCTTGAAATAGATGAATGAAAATAAGGCAACAAATAGGAACTACAGAATCACATGGAGGATATAATTTTCTGAGTACTCTTTGTACTTCATGACCTGTGAGAAAAATGTGTTATCTGAGAAACAGGTAGATAGGCTAAGAGGGTACTTGGAACTGAATTCATAAATTTGTGCATGCTGATATGTACCATGATGTCTATTTTTGAGCCAACCAATGCATCATATATTTTGAATCTTTGATAGGGGAATAAATGAAGAAAAAGAAGACCTTGTCTTTTTGGTTTCAGATTTCTCCTCCCTGAGCATATCTCCAGTAGGACCTCCAGAAATGTGCGTGTGTCTCCAGCCTCCAGCAGTTGCAAATTTATTTCTGAAATACATCTGAGTATGGGTGCTGTGTGGTTGTCTAATGCTCTCAAGTTCTGGTGCATGATGGGCTACTAACAACAGTTTGAGCTGTCTGGAATGGGGTGTGACCATCATTTTGACAGTTCACTGTCTCTTCCCACTCAAGTCACCTCTGTAGTCCGCTGCTACTTAAACTCTGCAATTTATGCTAACTACAAAGATATAGTTGATTAGAAATTATATTGCTGATGATTGAAAATTAATGTGATTACATGCCTAATTAATACTATGTGTTAAGCCACAAAAGTCCAAGCAGCAAGTTCTACGATTAAACATCACAAAGTCTAAATATCTGTTCAGGTTTGATATCAGGAAAAGGTTCTTAATCCAGAGGGTGGTTGGGCACTGGAACAGGATCCCGATCCCCAGGGAAGCGGTCACAGCAACAAGCCTGACAGAGTTCAAGAAGTGTCTGAACAATGCTTCCAGGCACATAGTGTTATTCCCAGGATCAGGAATAGGAGCTGATGATATCGATGGGTCCCTCCAAACTCAGATTATTCTACGATTCTATTTATTTAGTGATTATTTACTGTAATGTTAAGTTTCTCTTTCTATATTACTTACCTACATATTGAGAAAAAATGCACTTCTCTTAATTAGATGCTCAAGGGCAGAATGGGGAGAGTCTAAACCAGCCAGAGACGAATTAGGGAATCAAGAGGTGTAAGACATAAACTGCAACTATGTGTGATATGTTGTTTCCTAAGTCTGAGTAGGTGAGATAATTTTAAGTTAGATCAATCACTATTTATGAAAAAAAAAAAAAAAAATCCATATTCCCACAGTAAAACATAATAAGCATCAACTGCAGATTTGCATCTACCCATGCCTTGATTTCACAGGAGAGGCTGTAGCATATGTCCAATAGAGCATTTGAACGAGCTGAGCTTCAGACACACAGCAGCATTAGAAGGAAGTGGTGAGTGACTGTGGTTGGAGAGTCCCAAGGTCTGTTCAAGGAGATGCAGTATATATTTGCTGATTTGATCAGCAGTCTAGAAATTTTGCTGCTTGACAGCAACTTAAACCCAGGATATAATGGGGAAGCTGTCAAAATTCATCTGGCCTTTGACTGTATTGTCCTGATATTCTTTCATATGAGCATCAATAGTAATACCAGGGAAGACCTGGAACATATCAGGATAATTGGCTCTAGGGACAAGGAACAAGAGTGGTTTCCCACTTAAACTTAATGTTGAGGTAAAGGGCTTGAGGAGGAGTAGACTTATCCTGTGTGTCAGCATCTGCTTCCAAAGTTCATGAGTTCGTGCCAACAAAAGAGATTTGGGTTTTACTATCATGCCTTTGAGGACTGAGGACTGTTAGGAAGAGATCTAGGATTCACTTGTTAAAACGGGAAAAACATTTTTGGCAGGCAGATAAGGAAGGCTTTCAACTTGGAAGAAAATGGGGAGGAGGTTGAGGATGCAAAATCAACCAAGGAAGTGTTAGACTGAGTTAGCCAACAAAGGGTTTAGGGCACTGTGGGCAAGAGTGATCTGTTCAATAAGAGTACTACACATCATGCTATCATCAGAGCTGCTCACTTCAGGCGCAGAAAGTTCACTCCTTCCAAAAGGAATATATGTTCAGAACATTCTACACTATGTAAGGGATTTTTGTGTTTTGATTATTTTTGTTGTGGAGGTTTTTTTTAATGTGTTGAGGACTGTTTTATTCTTGAAGTCATAAAGCACTGGTTAGGCATTTGTGGAAAAAAATGTTATCATGAGAAATAGGAATAATTTCCCACTGCTTATAGAGTAATCTGTAAATATGTTACTTCTATGAACTGCACTGTAATTGTTCTGATAAGAAAGCACAAGCAAGCTGACCTTGAATCTCCATTACAGAATTATGAGTAATTGGAAAATATTTCTATCAACCTTGGGCTATATGAAACAAACCAAAATATCAATATATGTAATCATAAATAAATTGTGATTTTTATTTTTTTTTAAGTTACATGGAAATTTTTTTAAGAAGAGTTAATTAGGAACTCAGTAAACTTCAACACCGCTATATTATACATTACACATTCACAAGCAGATTGTGACTGTCAAAATTACACATGCTACTCAAAAATTATTCATAAGTTGCACTGAAGTCCATAGACAATCTGATTAAAATGATGGCTCAAAATTGTACTATACTTTTCTTTGGAATTTTTAATCTTTTTTTTCTTCTCTGCAGAAGTGAACTACTGATTTACTTCAATGAAAATTCTGGGAAAAATCTGCCCACACAGACTTACTTCTGGGAAACAGACTTTTGTTAGACAGATATTTGTTTTCTTTATCCTCTGGAGTTTTATTGTGAAATGCAATAGAATCTGGGTTTCAAATTCCAAATATTACAGGTGAATATGTAGTCAGAATTTACTGTTCAATAAAATCATTAGCAATTTTCATAAAGGTGCCTAAGAAATACTTGTTGAAACACTCTCTGTGCTCAGAAAGTCCTATATTGATGGGAAGGGTTCACAGAAGTATTGCGAACTGACATTTTTTTTTTAAATATAAAACCAATTCTTGTTGAGAATATTTTCTTTTTCTTGATAAAGTTTACTCTATATCTACTCTGAAGTCACAGATGCACAAATATTCAATTTAGCCTTCATTGACCAGCTTAGGTACTTGTAGCACTCTCATTTATGAATCCTGCTGTTCACCAAAGCGTTGCTTAATTTTATGAGCAGTGGAGAATTTTTTTCTACAACTTCCCTGTCTGGCCTCATGTTATCTTCTTCATTTTTTCCTCTCCCTAGATGTTACAGCTGTTTGACTTTTCATTTTCTACACTAACATCTGTATACATGAGTATTTTTTGGATCCTGAGAAACTTCCACTGTTCATCTCTAAGATTAAATTCTTCAGTAAGAGCTATGAACACTGACTGTCTCCTGGTATCATTGTTTACCTGTGCGAGCTAATTAGGAAAGCCATAGTCAGGCAGCAGAGTCACATAGAATGGTCTGCATTTGAAGTGATCTTTAAAGTTTGTTACCCGTGTCCCTTGCAGTGGGCAGGAAGCCCTTCTATGAAATCAGCTTGCTCAAAGCCCTGTTCAGCCTGACTCTGAACATTTTAATGGATGTGACATTCACAGCTTCTCCTGTGCCTCACCATTATTTTTTACAAAATACATTTACATTTTAATTGTTTTCATACATGCCACAAATATTGTGGAAAATTCTGGCTATTTTGACCAAAAATTTAGAGCACTGACTCAGAATTTGGCATTTCTAGGCTGAACATCCTGTAAATTTTTTGGGACTACACATAGTTTTTACCCAGGAAAATGAACAAAAGGAACAAAAGAGGTAGAGACATGCTAGTAAATTAGCTGCAGTCCAAGAAAGTAGTAGTTCAAAATCATATGTCAAAAAAAAAAAAAAAAGTAACAGACTCTAGCTTAACTGGTAGAGAATTTTTCTGGAAGGGGAGTTAGTGGGTTCTGGTTCTTAATTTTAGGTTTATTGCTCTATGGTACTTTAAACATTCATTATATTATTCATTATAAAAATCTGACAACATATTTTGAGAAATTCTAGACAGTATCTATTAAGATAGGTGCTTCTCATCATTCTGTGGCTCAGTAAATGGGAAAGTTCCTGTGACAGCTCTCTTGCAAGTCATTACTTCTTTTGTTCCATGACTTTTAAATACATCTGGGTAGCATAAGTGGAAGCCCAGAATTCTTAATTGTCAAATGTATCAATCTTTATCAACCTACAAGGTTAATATTCCCTCTCTATTGCATAGTTCATTCTTAGTAGTGTTGCCAAGAGACAAGAATTTAGCAAAAATTATCATCTTCAAGATTATTGTGCCTACGACACTGGGATGAAAGGGAATTACTCCATCTGCAATTGAAAGAAATAATTGAAAGGAAGAATGGCATTAAACTGTGATTCATACATATTGTTCATCCATCGTACTTTGTTTCAAACTATGTGCATAAATAGATGTTCAGGCAAAGCTAAAGACTTGGCAATGTTCTGTGAGACTTTCCTTGTAATATGCTTTCAGCTTCTGACCGTTTTCTATTTTCTAACATTTAGCTTCTCTAATTGGTAAACCCACAGTGGATCAGTCTTCCAACAGATAGTCTATGTTCTTCTTGAGTTTATTTAAATTCCCATCATAAACAAAGTGCTCTGCAAAGCAGAAAGAGGTCTCTATTCTTTTCATGAAATGATTCCACCTTCTTCTTTAGATCCCGGACTTTCATTTGGGGGCTGGAGTTCTTTTATTGGAAGAGACTGTGAACAGAGGTCTCATATGCTTTGATTCTACCACTTAAAAGCTTTTAGACTTATAAATTTACTGTAATTTCTTTTTTTGCAGGCTGAGAACTTCTAGACTAACATTCCACATGTAAATCTTAGTTTTATCAATCCTTGCTGTTCTCTGAAACTTTGACTATTCTCATGTGTCCTTCTAGGTAAGCAGATTGGAATTGCTCCCAACATCAAACTGACTGAAACTCATTTATGCTGTGGGATCCCTGTGCTTTCTGTGTTTTTCATATACAACATAGGTCTGTTAAATATATGTGTATTTGTTTCATACTTCTTTTTTAGGGCGTTTTTGGATTTTTTAGTCATATAGTGCAGCAGATAAGGCAAATGACCCAAAGAAAACTTCTGACAACATTTAGAAGCTTGAGGAGGTCAGAGTCCCCAGCAGAATACAATAAAGAAAAACAGAATTTCGAGTGTATGTCTATGTTTATCTTGCTGTCAAGATTTTATTCTGAGATTCATGTTGAGTCCAGCTAAAGGATGGGTGTTTGTATATTTAGGTGCCTAAGTCCCATATGATCTACAGTTGTCTTCATTGCCTTAAAAACTTCTAGTACAGCAACGTGTCTGTGACGTTTCAGACCATGACATCAGGGAAATGTCTGACCAGTTTTGGTGGTGCACCCCTGCCAGGTAACGCTGTCATTTAAGAAATGCTCATTAGGCCTCAGCCTTGACGAAGAGCACCTGGGCTGAGCTTCTCTTGAGCTTAACAGTAGCACTGTCTGCTCAACTTGTGTTATCTAACAAGCTCTTGATTTTTTTAGGAAAAAAAATGGAGACCTTTTTTTTGCCTGAATATCAACACATGTGGAATAGTATTTTTCTTATGAAACTTTCAAATAAACTGACCCACATGTATTGCATCCAGGATGAAAAATTATTGTGACTATAACCCACTTTCTAGGAGCCCTCTAAAGAGTGGTCCGAAATGAGACCCTTTGAGTTCTCCTGGATGACAGCAGCTGTGACTGAGCAGAACAAAATCCCTCTGAGTGGAGCCTTTCAGAGCCAGAGAACTCTCAAGTTTGTTCTACTCAGAGGATGCTGAATGAAGATGGATCTTGGGCTGACATCCCTACTCTTTTGCCTTTTAAGAAGAGGCGTAGGCATCTGAAGTATTTAACTGAATTCAAGGGGAATTTTTCCCAGGAACTTTGGACAAAGTCTTAGTGTGCATATGAGCGTGAAGATGTTAAATCACATGTACTAGGAGTGCTGCTCTCCTAAATTCTTAACCACTTTGGATTTGTAAGTTAGGCCTATAAGTAAGTTACTGTTGTGGTAAATTCTATATTAATCCTTTTTTTTAACTTATCAATTAAGGTAAATCAAATGCTGTGTAATTCACAGGTAAGTTAAGTGCTGTTAGGCCATGTTTATTTTATCCTTACCCTTTCCTACGCTCTTGTCTCCCTGCCCTCCCAGCCTATGCATAAATAGTTTTTGCTTTATTTTCATTTGGATTGATTGATTCTGGTTTTTGTTTTCCCTTATTGTGTTTTAACCATCTAGTAAGAGTAGAATGAACCTTGCCAAGAAATTTTGTTGTGCTGTCACTTTCATAGTAAACCTGTTATTCCTCATACCTTTGCTGGCGAGTTTTAAAGCAACTTTAAAATGCTCATTCACAATGGTAGTATAGAGATGACAAGGAATCACTGAAAAGGAAAATTTATTTTATTTTTTTAATTATTAAAATAACCTTAGGGACTTATTGCTCTTTTAACACATCTAAAGATGAAAATTAAAAGCTCAAAAGACTGACAAGCATTAAATAAACTAAATCATTATTTAATTTATGTTTTGTAATGGAACCAGTTTTTTTTTGTTACCTTCTTATTACTTTATTGGTTGTATTGTTTAAGTTTTAAAAAATACATTTTTAAAAGAAAATCTACATAATCTTGATGTCAAAAATTTGTAAAAACTAAGGAAATGATAAAAATCTGAAATCTATTAAAATTGACTAGAGTGGCAACCCCTTAAATCTGATTTCTAATGCTATAAATTCCTTGAATGTGTGAAAGTTTTTTTTATTCTTATTTATATATTTGTTTATAAATTATAATTGCTGATACATAAAATAATAATTTAACAAGAGATATTTAAAAATAATTGCTTGATGCAATTTAAATATGTATAGAAACACATAGTCCTAAGATATTTAGAGTGCTTGTCATGTTTAAAGATAACTTCTAGATAAGCTTGAAAATTCTAAAACTTTTAAAGCATAAACAAAAATTACATATTAAAGACAAACAAAACTACTCAAAATTTTTCTTAACTTAAACAAATTGCACATTTTTGTTCTTTTTAAACTATAGGTTTTTTTCTTACACTTCTCTAGGTGAAAACACCTTTTCATATTTAGATATTAATAAAACAGTGATCTGATTTTATTCAGACAGGCATTAACTATAATAAGCTATGTATCCTGGAATTTAACCTTTAGCTTGTGTTCACTGGTCCTTCACAAAAAGCTGTCAGGCTGGGATTCATCTGAACTGATGTTATCTGTCTAAACCCTAAGCACTTCACAGCTTCAGGGGTTCCTCTAAGAGTTGTCATGTGGCAAAACCCATCTTGTGAAAATTAATTAATCCTAGATGTTGAATGTGTATTTACCTTGGTGAGCTGACTTTTTCTTTAGTCCACAAAGGATTTAAGCTTGTTTAGACCAAAAATTAAAAAGAAAGAAAAAAAAAATTATCAAAAGTAGTATCTAGAACTTGCAGCAACACCTAAAATATGCGTAGTTAAATATGGGAGGGGATTATTATTATTAAATTTAACAAAATTAATAGCAATGTGATGTGGAATAAATTCTAATTTTCTAAGATCACTGATGTTCCAAACAGTGATTAAAATAATTTTTTAAGCAATAATTCACTTCTTAGAAAAAGACTTTAATGGACTGACTAACCCTACACATCCCCGAGAAGGCCCCATTTTTTCTTAGCAATTCTCTTGAGGAAGAATTGAACTGCTTCATTTGGAGCCAAATTACTTCCCATAGATCTCACGATATTTTCAATTGTAATTGCATTGAGAAGATGGGTTAATATCTTCAGAAAAGATCTTCTAATCCTGTATAAGTTTCTGTAATAGTATTTTATGAAGTTAGCTTGTTCAGAATATTTTTTTTTTAATTTGGTTTGGGTTTGTCTTTCAGTCTTTGTCTTCAATTATACTCATAGATCTATTTTTCAGTTTAATAAATTTAAAATACAAATAGGAATTTCAGTTCAAGAAAGTGAACTATAAAATAAATGAAAATAATCTTATTCTGTATTCTTGTAATGTAAAAATATATCTGAACAAAGTGTACTGCGTTGTTTTTTGCAAGGACATCTGAGTTACATAAAGTTGAAGTAATTTAATAAAGTGGAGTTAAAAATATAACTGCAGCTGAAGTTTAATATTAACTTTAAGAAGAAAAAAAAGAAATTAAACCTCTGTTTCTGCATTATGTGGTCATAGAGAAGAATAAAAACTGACAGTTGTCATTACTAATTGAGACTGATATAATTTCATCTAACATAACTCAGAACTCTGTACTTAAATCAGTAAAATTATCAATATAGAAGTGCTTCATCTCTGTCCAAATTTAAGGTCTAATTGATAATTCAAAGTCTGTGTTATCTCTCTTGTTTAACTGGCTTTCTTCTTTCTCATATTAACAGCAAAAATAGAAGAACATAAACTTGTAATAATTGATTTGCAAATTTAAGTTGGATATTTAAATACAGAGCATTTCTTGAGGATCATAAAGACAAATTAGGTGAGGGCTGGAATACTGACTAATGTCAGAATTGAATCTGTGAAGTGAAATATGTATATTAAAATATGACTTTGAATAAAGAATAAATTATATTTTTAATATATTAAGTTATTCTAATACAATAATGAAAATATCTATTAGTCTATTAACTTCAGCAACTTTTGGTTTCATGGATGAAGGATTAACTGACAGACATGTTCAAAAATGGCCAGTGTCCATTAAAGGCTTGTTGAAAGCCCCTTGGGCAACGCTGCATTGTGTCAACAAAATTCAGAGTAATTTTTAGTTAGGAAACCTGACAAAGTAACACACCTTCAGGCTGATTTGACATCATAGCTGGGTAGTGAAAGGCAAGCTGAAAAACTGTCCTTCTGCAAAACACATTCCTCTAGTATGTGTTATTTAAGGTCCCTTTCAAGCCAGTATTATAAGGTTCAAAAATACTGTCTCTAACAGAAAAAAAAAACAAACCAAAACAACACAAAAAATATTGGCAGTGAGGGAGAAGAAGGGGAGATAAATTAAACTGTGATATCAAGAAAAAAATTGAACTGAGATAATGACTTAAGTAGTCTCTCTATAGCTATAACATATCAGGATCCAAATATTAATTTGAAATGTTAAAACAAAACATCATGGGCTTCAGTATACTCACAGTAGGTGGTGTATAACTGTGTAGAAGTTTCTGCAGACGTTCAATATGAACATGGGGGAAAAAATCTAAATATTAAAACAGAAACCTTGTTTTGTTTTCTTTTCAGAGATAGTTGCAGGACACAAGCGATGCTGAAAATAGTTTAAATAAATCTCAATACAACCAAGATAAAATGTGAAAAATGTTCTTGTTAAATGCTGAACAACAACAGGCAAGTATGAAGAGGACACAAATAGAAGATAAACACTAAAAAACGCTTATGCCAGAATATGACAAATTATAACTTTTGAAATTAAAAAAAAAAAAAC
>VYXF01010454.1:555600-569618 GCA_013397295.1 Polioptila caerulea
AAAATGGAAGGGCACTTCTACTTTTTGTACTTTTGCTTCTAAGGAAAAGGGCACAAGCCTGATTGCTAGGCCACTGCTCACGATCATGCTTTAATATTTTTTTTTCCAAATTTAGACAGTTTTTAAGGCAATTCCAATCTAACACATGGGATGTTATCCATAAACAAAATAGATCCAAGGAAACCAGTGTTTTGGACCTCTTTTGTTACCAGTTTAGACAGAGAAAGAAAACAAAAGATAAGGTAGATCCACTAAGGAGACACCAAATTAAAATGAATCAACAAACAAATAAATGATAAACAGCTGAATCCATGAATTCTGATGGGTTCAGGCCAAATTTTTTGACGCTCAAAACCAAAAAATGGAAGAGTGAAAAAAAACTTCTTTCTTTCTTTTTAAAAGGTCCTCTCCATTTTATTTACATGACATTGAGGAAGGAAATCAATGAGATCCTAACTGTCATACTTTCTTAAAAAAAAAATAGCATGAGAGGAAAAGTTTATATGAAGCAATGAAAAGTTGCTCCCTTTGGATGGAAAATTATCAATTTTGTTTCTTGGCGAGTGTAGGTGGAAAGATTGTCAGCTAGTGATATTTTTTGTAATAAAGGTTAAATAAGGAATCAGGCAATATGTTGAAATTCCTTTATGATGTGACAGGTGAAGGCTGTATTTGACAATAGATGTTCAAATGCTATCTACTTTAAATTGCAATAATAGTCAATGAGCAGCGCTTTTGAGTTGAAATACATATATGTTGCTTATTTGTAGTGGTTATTGGTTTCTAACCAGTTAATCAAGTTAAAACTTGACTAGGAGAAAGAAAAAGCATAATGAACAGTTAAGGTATCAAATGCAACAAAATAAAAGTCTGCTCCAATGGAAGAAGTATACTAGATGGAAGATGATATTACATTACTTCAGCAATGATGTGGGAGTAAAATACATAGGGGACAAAATAAATAAAGGAAAGCCAAAGCTGAACTACTCCTGAAAAATTGACTGAGTTCGTGAAGAAAAACAGGAAAAAATTACAATTACCAGTAGAAGTGCAGATTGACAACGTATGACAAAATTTCACCAAATAAAAACATACATTAGACTATTTGTTTGAATTCACTTTTACAGTCAATATAGAAAGCTTTAAAATTCAAAAGTAAAATTTACCCATAAAAATATACCTGCATGCATGACAGGATCATGCTACTGAAAATCCTAATTCACTCCACCGATTAAAATAAAGATATGGAAGCATATACTGTCATTTATACTGTAGATTGTTTATAAAGATAGCCCATTCTTTTATTTTTATCTCATAAGGAAAAATGTCATGCCATTTGTTCACAGCAAGTATTCATGTTTTGATTTGCTAACTTGTTTTATAAAGCTCTTCCTTACAGCACTTGTATCTTTTAGTCACACTCACAAAAAGGGAGCAAGAATGGGTAGTCACACAAAACAGAATATTATTCTATAATCTGAAGTGGGAACTTGCTTTTTCTAAACCTTTAAATTTAGCTTTTTCAGACTTCACAATATCTATTCTCAAATTTTCACTAGGAGATTTTGATAGGTGAACATTGGGTGTTCTTGCTTGTGATAAAGTTGTTCAAAAACACCTATTCATGCACTATCTTTAATTTAAATTCTCTTATTGCTGTGATTCAGAAACATTAAAGAAATGAAGTTAGATGAATGAGACTCATAAAGATGTTGAGTTTCAATATCTCATTTAGTGGAATAATGATATAGCTGATTATAAATTACCCTTGTGATCATTATACTGAAAGATTTGAGAAGTATATAAATTGGAGTTCATGAGCCTCAAACAAAATGTATGTTAATCTTTATAGAGACAGTTGAAAACAGTATGAGGTACCGACTTGGTTTAAAATTACTTATGTAGTTTCCCTTTTTCGTAAAATAAAAGCTCTAATTGCATTTCAGTATCAGAAAACACTGCCTACGTACTTTTAGTTAGTTCATATTTGAAACTTTTTTAGGTTTGGTTTGAGGTTTTTTTATTCATCTTTACTGTGATGCCACAGATATGATTAAATGGACATTTTCACTCATTTGAATTGTCATTGGCTTAATGAATTACATATTATGTGATTTATTTCTCTATTCCTACACTAATTTGATAATAAATTTTGACAGCTTAAATTTTATTTTACTTCAACCCTTTACAACATTATTCACTGGTTAAGTTTTCAGTAATAAATTGTGCAGTAGGATGAGGAGGACTAAGTGCAAATATAACGTGAGATATGTGACACATGTAATCTTTCTGACTCTCACTCTCATAGGCATAATTCTCTAATAAATCATTCATGCACAACAGCCAAAGGACATCAGCACAGAACTCTCTATACCTTATACTTGTTGTACAATGAATTAAAGCAGTGTACATTTCTAAATACTGCCTGTATTACTGTAAAGTAATTATGTTTCTCCATGCCAGTTTTTAATTTTATGCTGAATCTTGGTCTTAAAATGTAATGTTTTGAAAAGACATTCAGATGAGCTCAGATTTTCAAGGTGTTTTGTGTATGGGTCAAGGATCATAGAGACCAATTCCCTTCTTGCAGGACACCTAAAACTAAATCATGATTAAGAGCATCATCCAGATACTCCTTGAACTCTGACAGGTTTGGTGCTCCGCAGTGGCCACTTCCCTGGGAAGCCTGTTCCTGTGACTAACCATCCTCTTGTGAAGAATCTTATGTCCAGTCTGAACTTCCCCTAGAACAGCTTCATGCAATTTCTTTGTATCCTGTTATTGTCACCAGAGAGAGGAGATGGGCATTTTCCCATCCAATGTCCCTCTTGACCAAGCTGAAGACTGTGATGAGGTCACACTTCATCAACCTTCCTTTTTCTAAGATGAGCAAGCCAAGTGATCTCAGTTGCTCCTCTAAGTGTTGCCTTTGAGACCTTTCACTATCTGGGTCTCCCTCCTCTGGACATACTCTGGACATACCTGTTGGATTGACGTGCCTGTAACTGCACACAATACTCAAGCTGAGGCCAAACCATAGCAGAGCAGAGTGGGACCATGTCCTCCCTTGCCTGGCTGCAATGCTGTGCCTGATGCACCCCAGGGCAGGGTTAGTCCTTTTGGCTGCCAAGGCATACTGCTGACTCATATTCAACTTTCTCTTGACTAGAAAGTCCAGATCACTTTCTGGGGGATTGTTCTTCAGCCTCCTGTCCCCAAGTTTGTATCTATAACCAGGATTATATCTCCATATGGTTGGTTGCTGCCCAGCCCTTCAGTCTACCCAGGTCTCTCTGGAAGGTCTCTCTACCCTCAAGGGACTCCCACATCTCTAACTCAGTATTAACAGCAAACTTACTTAGTTAATTTAGCTACCTACATTCAAATCACACATCCAGAAAACTTACAAAAACATTAAAGAGCACAGGCCCTAAAATTTTGCCCTGGAGAACCCCACTGATGACTGGATCGTAGCCTGATGTAACCATTTATTATAGTTCTTCAAGAGTCACCCACATGCCAGTTGTCCACCCAATCCATCACCAGTTACACACTTCTACTGAAAAAAATCTAGCCCCCGTTGAGAGTTTCGAATATCTAGATATCTAATTTAAACTCTTTTGGAAATGTTAGGAGTTCTGAAAGTGATATGGCAAAGGAAGTGCAGTATTTTGCATTTTCAGTTTAAATACTTAATTTATCCCATTTTTTACCTGTATTATTTTTTTTTAAATCTAGATGGTTCTCTCTACTCATATGATGCTGGAACATACAGTCATATATATATATATATAGTAAGAATGAAAAAATTTATGGCGTCAAATGGCAGTCAAGAAAATAAGAATATTATGCTTATCCAGAAGAATATTATGCTTATTCAGAGACACTTCTTGGAAAAGAAAAAAAAAACAAAAAAACAACAAAGTTTGCTTTACAGCCAGGAAAAAAGTGGATCAGGAGGAAATGAATCAGGAATCCTGAGTCTCATTACTGTGTGACAGACAAAACTTCCTTTTCCTGTATTCTTGCGGCTTTTCATTCCCTCTCCTGAGTCAGACTGACTTGCTTTTTCTGATTTTGTTGCTGTCCTTCTTCTTTTTATATTTCTATTTGTTTCCCTTGTTATTTAGTGTTCTATAGACAGTGTTCTATAAATACAATTTTCTCACAATGATTGCATCTTCATTTCTTAATTGTTTTTTTACATTTTTTTTCCATCTTCTAAATGTCTTGTAAGCCATGTGATATTTCAGCCTCTCTGTGTTGCTGTGCCTTTTATTGTATGCTGTTGTTAAGAAGCATGATGAACTATAAGTTACCTAGAACCTTCACTGACAGATACTGTGTAGATGAGATGAGAGCTTCTGCAGCACAGACAATGAGAAAAGAGGAAAACCTCCACTCACTTTACATAATTCTTGAAGCCAGGAGAAGAAATTAAAAACAAACCCAGCTGTCTTCTTGCAGTCTCTTGTGAATTATTTTGGAGCTGACATGAAGGAAAATAATAGAAAGGAACTTCAGATTACTAGTAGAATTTTTTTTTTCTTTCTATTGCTTCTTCCACTTGTGGTTAATTTCCATATCATCTATCCCATTACTTCACTTTCTTACATCATATTTAGAAGCCCTGACTTAAATTAATTTAATGAAATTGGTTTGGGATTTTAAAGCTGATAGTATGATTGATTTTATTTATATTTTCTTGAAGCTTTCATCATCTGTTGGTGATAACACATTAATATTGATACTTCTTGATGTTACATTTTCTAAAGTACTTAATACACATATTTGGATGATATTTTCCCTCCTATGCTAGGAGGGAAAAAAGTTAAAAGCATACAGAAAATTCGTTCATGAAAATTCTAAAAATTGGGTTTGATCATTTAATTAGCCATGATTTATTCCATTACTATGGAATAAACCTCTTTGGTGAGCCATTTATATCAATAAAAAGTAAAATTTACTTGAATGCTGAATATTGTAACTTTCAGGGTTTAGGGATTTATTCGGGCCCAAGTCATAAAGGCAAAGGAAATCACTGAAATAGACACATCAATTTAATGGTAGAAAAAAAACTACATACAAAATGCATGGCTACTTAATGATGAATTGAAACATTGAAGACCGCTACAATTTAAAAAATATTTTTATAAAACAGTTCAAAATGTGGAGGAAATTTTTAAATATAGTAGCAATCAAGTTAGCATTTTCATTAAAAAGATAAAACTTAAATATTTCAGAACCTAATATTTTCCCCTTAAAATTATCAGTTGAATTTCAAACTTGGAATTTATTTTGTAAGCCTGGCCAGGATTTTTTTTGTTGTTTTTTTTTTTTTTTTCCTAGTGATGAAATATCAAATATTAGTACTAAAAGTTTGGCACAAAGGAACCTCAGTGGAACAAAAAACACTGCTATGTTTGTTTCCTGTTGATATTGTTAAAGATACTGCTAATTTTTTAAGGAATTCTGGCAGCTTCTGAAGCAGGTCTTTGAGTTTCTGAATCAAATCCTCAGGATACAGATGACAATAACTTACCTTGTTCTTTGCTTATACAAGTTCAACGTTTAAATATATCTTCATTTTCCCACTCTTCTAGTTAGGTATTACTTTGAGCAATAACATCTATGACAATTTTTCATGCACTTTTCTTTATTCTCCCCTACTAGCAAATGTTTGATTTCATCTATCTATTTATGCTGTTAAAAAGTGAGATCTCAAAATATTTTTATCATTTGCTTTTACTGACATAATTTTGAAATCTCATCACTCTTACCCCATGAGATTTTATAGAAATAAGATTTACAGACACTTAGGGAAGATGTTCACCAATAATAAATGATATATATGTATAAAAGGAAGAGAACCAGGTGAATGAAGTAGACTTCATTGATAAATAAGTTAAAAAAAAAAAGCAATTGCAAAAAAGCTGACTACTGACAGAGAGCTTCGTGCATTTAAGAAATTGAATGTTTTCTATCCCAGTAGAGCAGTTTTTCTGCTCTAGTAAAATAATTTGAATTTGGACCTTAGATAAAGTGACGCTAGTTTTCCAGGTTATGCTTAATTTAGTGGAGAAATAAATCTTCACAAAACCAAGATAGTGCCAAATTCCAGAGCAAATTATGTCTGAACAGCTTGTATACAATTCCCAGTATAGTTGCTTCTTTCACTACTTGTTTCCACTGTCTCACTCTCCATCAGATTGTATTAAATAGGGAGCTGTGGACAGCTGGCATTTAAATGTCAGATACAAACAACAGAGATTCCTCCTGGACCACAGAGTCTTTTATAGTGGTGTTTTCTAGTTGAGTCTGATAAAAAGCTATCACATCATGGGCAAGCCACTCACCTATTCTCCAGTTGTGTGCCTGTTATTGAAGCAAAGTTTTTTCGGTTTATTTCAGTGTGAACTTTACCTGCATAGGAAAACAAGCAATAAAGCTTCACCAATATATTTCTGACCCATACACTTACCCATTTTTGTACCCCGCCTTACACTTTTCAGATTTCATTATTGTTTTCTGGAAACTTTGTTATTAATCATTCCTCTTGACAAACCATGTTTCCAGAAACATTTTCAAGTATCATCTGAGATGACACGCATTTGTCTCTAAATGGTTACGGGCAAGAAATACAATGTCAAGATCTTTACTGAGAGAGTCATTATTTCTATTTATTTTCTGTAGCTGAAATTAATTATTTGCCCTTTCCAGCACAAATATGTTCCAAGAGTATGTGTAAAATCCAGTATTATCAATCAAGATTTAAATTTGAAAAATATTTTTAGTTATTATTATGTTTCTGTGAAAATAAGTTTCTTTCTTCTGTTTTGTATTTTGGTTTCTTTTTTCAAAATTTCTGAGATAAGGGGGAAAAAGAGACTACTAATGAACAGAATTAAGTGTTCTAAAATAAAACTAAACCAATATCCCCACCCCCAAACCCTCTAATTATATCTTTTGAGTAAGTTTCACACAGCCTCTAAGGTTCTGAACAACAATTCAATGTCGTTTCCTGAAGCAGTCACAGGGTGAGTCTACAACATTCTGCTAATTGTATCACATTAGGCATACTGTTAGTGCTATTAATAAATGTGTCGAGCAATTCCTCTTGACTTCTCCAAGGCAGAGAAATGCCAGTGGAAGCTAAAAGAGATCAACAGAAAACATTTTTCCATTAAAAAATCACATTCTTCATCTCCTAGTGGCAGAATGAAACAAATGTGAGAAGACCCTTAGAATGCTTACACTGCTAATATAATCAATAATTTTAATGTATACATAGTACAATTAAAACATCCTTAATAACAACAACAACAATAATAACACTATTACTACTACTGCTACTACTATTACTACTACTCCTACTCCTACTCCTATCACTACTACTATTTTGATGTCTGGGGCTAGTTCATTACAAATATTCAAGTTCATAATGCATGTAATATACTCTTTGTGGGTCCAAAAGGGGAAAAAACCTCTTTATTAGACAGTAAGGAGAAAAAATTAATCATATCATATCATATCATATCATATCATATCATATCATATAATGTAATACATAAAACTTCGAAGGTGAGATTAAAACTTAGACACATAAATTTAGGTGTCAATAATCTTTGTAGATGCAAATAAGCTGTCTCTAAATTCTTGCAGCAGATGAAGGTCCGGAAGTAGATTCAGTTGATCAAAAGCCTCCTGTCATAACAATTTACATCATGTGCATGAGGCTGTAAAGTATTACACTGGGCATCAGAGAGAGTGTCAGTCTTCTGGACTAATGATTGGATTCCAGGTAAGATACCCCAGGATATTCCAAATACTATGAAAGGACTTCATATGAACAACTTAATCATATTTTTAACTAAAACAGAGCAAATCACAGAATCATAGAATGGTAAGGTTGCAAGGGACCACAGTAGGTCATCTGAGCCAATCTCCCTGATCATCCTGGAGCACATAGCACAGAACTGCATCCAGGTGGTTCTTGAATATCTCTAGTTAGGGAGACTCCTCAGCCTCTCTGGGCAATCTGTTCCAGTGACTGTCACTCACACAGCAAAGTTCTTGCTCATGCTCAGATGGATGTTTCTGTGCACCAGTTTCTGCCCATTGCCTCTTATCCTATTGCTTGCTACCCCCAAGAAGATCCCAACACTCCCCTTGACACCATCCCTTAATCAGACATTGCTGAGGTCCCTTCACAATCTTGGCATTCTCATGTCTTGAGAATGAATAGGCTCAGATCCCTCCGCCTAACCTCAAGAAAAGATCCTCATAAGAGAGATGCTTCAGTCCCTTAATAATTTGTTTCCCTCCACCAGACCCACTCCAGAAGCTCCAGGTCTCTCTTGTACTGAGGAATCCAGAACTGAACACAGCAATCCTGCTATGGGCTCACTAGGGCAGAAGAGAGTGGCAGAATCATCTCTCTTGACCTGCTAGCAAAGTTCTTCCTAAAGTACCCCAGGATATCATTGTCCTTCTTGGCCACAAGGTCACACTGCTGCCTCATGGACAGCTTCTTGTCCACCAGCACCCCTAGGTCCTTTTCAGCAGAGCTGTTTTACAGCAGATCGGCCCCCAACCTGTGCTGCTGCATGGGGTTATTCTTCTCCAGGTGTAGGACCTTCATTTGCCTTTGCTGAATTTCAATTCTTTTCTGCCCATATCTCAAAATTGTTGAGGTCCTTCTGAAGGGTTGCACAGCCTTCTGGGGTATTGGCTACTCCTCACAGGTTTGTGTCATCAGAGAACTGGTGGAGGAGGCATCTGTCCTTTCATCCAAGTCATTTATGGACAAGTTAAATGATACTGAACACCACTAGTGACAGGCCTCCAATACTGTGACACTGATTATGACCTCCTGAGACCTGCCATTCAGCCAGTTCTCAATTAACCTCACTCATCTGATCCATAAGACATGTGGGATGCATATGCTTTTATAGAGTGAAAATTGGCTGTCAGGTTAGTCATTAAGGTAGTGTCTACAGTGTATCACACTGTAAGGCATCAAGTTACTATTATAACTGGTAAAGATTTAGGACAACTCAGTTTTTTAAGTATAGGAGTACAGTTCCATTTATTTTCCTATACCTACTTATGTCTCCTTTGACTGCTGATTCAGAAGAGCATGGGTCTCTGTAAATGCTCTCAATACTGAAATCCTTATACAGATTTCTCAGACAACTGCGAGTTTCAAATCACTCTATAAACCTCTGTTTGACAAATGAATGGATCTCGTAGTCAATAAAGTCAATGGAGAGCTACACATTTGTTTTAAAATAGCTGTTTATTTTAGGGTGAGGTGAGTCAATTCAGTGTATTGATTAGCTCATCTCTGTGGGAGCTGACACACCTTGTAGTCGCTTATACAGTATACATCAAGAGTCTATACAGTTTTCTGTGCATAGGTTCTTGATATGTCCTAGGATATGCTTTTTATGTTCACTTTTTGCTTCTGGAAGGTAAGAGTCTATCATAGATCCTGTGTCATGTCTTTTGTACCTATACTGGTGCTCTAGATGTCTGGGGTTATTTGAGCTGTTAAACTCTTACATGTGGATGAGTGAAACAAATTCTTTAAGCCCATGAAAGCCAACTCCCATGCAATTCGTCGGCTAATTTTGGTCTCAAGATCTTCTTTTATGAAAAGTTCATTTTTTTACATTTGATAAGCTCTCCTTTCCTTCTTTCTTTTCCAATCTTTCAAAATGCTTTCACTTTATTGTCCTCTGTTGAAAGGTTCTGCTTAACTGAAAAGGAACAGCAAGAGCAGGATTGTTCCATGAAACGAGCCAGAGGCAAGTCTTTTCACAACACAGGCATGAACAGCAATCTTACCAACAGAGATTTAGTCCCTGAGCTTAAAAGCAACTTTAGGGCTTCCAGGCAAATGGTATTTTCAGGTGAGACTTTTCATGGTGTGTAAAGCCTGTAGAGGTGAAATGAGGACTATATAGGTGCACATAAAAATCAGAAGTTCCTGACAGCAACAATGAATAAATATTGCTTTATTTACTCTATCCAAAGTACACAAAATTTATAAATTTTATATTTATATTTATTTTTAGGGTGAGAATTTTTAAAAATAATGTCAGTGGAACAAATGATTTTTTTCACATGTTTAGATTTAAATTTGCTGATCAGCTTAGCTGAGTAGTATGTTTGGAAAAATCAACGCTGATATTCAGAATTTGAAATAATGACCCATAATCTACTTTATCATTTCCTCATAACATTTTGTGACTTGCTAGTAATTAGTCACCATGTCATCTGTCAATTGAATAGCTGTGCAAGTTCCTCTTCTGTACTGGCAGACTACTCTAAATCAGCAAAAATGGCACTACATGTATGCCCTCAGGCAACTACTTCATTAATTGAATACATAACCATCTAGTACAATTGCACCTTAGGTAAGTATAATATTGACATCCATTACTTCATACCTCTAAATTGAAAATTATGATAACATGGAGCAAAAGTCACTCCTCAAAATCCTATTAATCCTCACCAATAACAGCTACATTCATTTATAGTTCCTATAATCTCATTGCATTTTTTATGAAGGCCTCATTTTCTTATGAATTGTGTTGTGCTTCATTTTCTTGTAGAAGAAACGATTATGGAAGGGTATTGAAGCAGTAGTTCTCCATGGAAAACTAATTCTGTCACAAAAAAAATTCATTATCTAGAGATTTAATGGTCATTTCATGTCTTTTTCTGAAATAAAAAGATAGAGAAAAACAGGTAGGGGGAAAGTTTATGAGTCAGTTCAACTAAAATCTATTCTCTATAGGTATAATCAAGCACTGGAAGATTCCTTGCAGCTTCCATTCTTGAAAGTTATGGAGACCCAGATGCACAAAATTCTGAGAAACCTTCTCTAATCTGCTCTTATCTGAGATCTAATTATTCAAGTTTTTCCTGGAAATCTGATATCTATCCAATTTTAAATGTTTCAGACACGATTTTTTTGCTGTTGTTGTTTTGTAGGGTTTTTTTCTTTGATAAAATTATTTGTCATAGCAGTCAGCCCATATTTAATTTGTAAAAGTTTTATGTTTTCTAAATGTAATTTTTCTTTCTTTCATATATATAAAACAACATTAAGTGTCTATTAGTTTTGCATTTTGTATTATAGAAAAGCTAGAAATTATCAATTCATCTCTACACTTCAGCTATTTTGCACACTTTATATGCAATAGGAAAAGCTTTCCAGAGTAATGACCTTTAGTTTACAGTTCTTCCAGGTATAAAAAATAAAACATTTGAAATAATATTTAATATGAAAGAGTGTTGGATTCAATTAAGTTCCTTGAGAGTGATGTAGACTATGTGACACTTTTAAGTCAGAGTACAGAAGTGAAATACCCGGTTGTGGTGCTGAAGTATATTTCTGAATTATTTTATTACTTCTAAGAACACAAAAAGAATCAAGTTTATTTATAAGGATATGTTGTAGAGAATATAATGTAAAGGAATAAATGAATGAAGGTGCAATCGTGTTTTTAACAGTTATCTAAGAAATGAAATTTAGATTAAAAATATAGGCTGCAAAAATCATCACTAAAAAAAACTGCCAACAGCCTTTCTTATTGAATATAGGGAGGAGATAGGAACAAGATTACTGAAAATAGGAAAACAAAATTCACCCAGTAACTATAATAGCATTCTTTAGCCAATTTGCCTTTTGTTTTCAAAGGGAAGCAATTATAGGTGTACTGCATTTGTCTGGGATGGAGCTAGCTTCATGGCAGCCTGTATAGTCCTCTGGTTTGGGACGTGTGTCTATAAAATTGAAAGTTGATAACACACTTATGTTTGACCTATTGTTGCATTATTCTTGCTCAAGGTTTTATGTTTTTCACAGAGAGAAGGCTGGGGATGGGCAAGTTTGGAGGGGACAGAGCTGGGACTGTAACCTGAATTGTCCAAAGGGACATACCATAACATATGATGTCACGCTCAGCAATAAAACCTAAAGCAGAGAAAGAAGAGGAAATGGGGAGCAGGGTGTTTTCTTCCGAGCTGACCATTGCTCAGAGACTGGCTGACCATCAGCCTGAAGAACTGCCTGTCTGTCATTTCCTCCTTCTTCTTTTTTTTGTTTTCCCTCATCCATTAACTGTCTGCATCAACCCAAAAGTTTTCTCACACGTCCTCCAGGATGCAGTGAGCAAGCAGCTGCATGGCTGTTTGGGGATTGGTTTGTGTCAACCCATCACAATAAGGATAAAATTTAATTTTACAATCAATAATTATTATTTTCTGTTCCGAAAAAAAAATCTAGCAGCATGCATGTATGTTGAGATATATATGTGTGTATGTGTATATATAAACATATAGTTCCTCTTACTGTTTCCTAGAAGTTGTTTCATCTTGTTATTTCCCATAAAACTTAGTTGTTTCAAATTTTGGCACATACTTCTCTTTCACAGTTGATGAAGCCTGGTAAAAAATTCATACTGATGAATTTTACATTAAATTTGACTTTTGAGACACAGATAACCTGTTAAATGTACAGACTGTGCAGAACCTTTCCGTGAGCTATCTCCTCCATAAGGGGCAAGCTTGGCTGGTTAAGACTGAGTTAATGACATTCTGTGCTGGTTTGGGCTGGAGTAGAGTAAATTTTCTTCACAATGGCTAGAATGGGTGGTGGTTTTGATTTGTGCTGAGCATGAGATTAATAGTATAGAGACACTTCTGTTATTGTTGAGCAGGCCTTACACAGAGCCAAGGCTTTTTTTGCTTTCCACACTGCCATCCTGGCAAGGAAGTTGAGGTTGCATGGGAGGTTGGGGCAGCCAGGATGGGGGGCACAAACTAATAAAAGGGATATTCCAGACCATGTGATATCACCCTCAGTATATAAAGCTGGGGGAAGGAGGAAATGTGTGGGACCTTTGGAGTGAAGGCATTTGTTTTCCTAAGCACCCTTACATGCGATGGGGCCCAGCTCTCCTGGAGAAGGCTGAACACCTGGGATTTCAGATGTCTTTAGAGAACAGCATGTCATGTTCACACTCAGAGAACAGCAGTGAATAAAGGCATCTCTGATTTCAGTGAGATTGGGATCTCAATCCTGTCATTCTAGCCAGTGTTTTACATTCAGGTAGAGATATTTTGCATTTTCTGAAAAAAAAAACAAAAAAAACCAGTAATAAAAGCTTTACAGTTAAATTGTGATACTATATTTTGTTGACTGTGAGTTGACCTACTGACATTTGAAGGACTTCTTTCATGTTTATATGCTATTTTAAACAAAGTGAAATTCTTTAGACCCTGTTTTACACATGCTGTGCTTTTACCTATGAATTTTGAGAATCTCTGAAAACAGACCATCTGTGTTTTCTGCCTATACATTTTCTGCTTCAAACTGTCTTGTTGCCATGGAGTCTCTGTTCTGCATTAGGAAAATAAATTATTGTTTAAAAGAGAAGGTGCTTGTCAAACTACACAGCAAAATTAACCATATATCTAATATCATTATATCAGAAAATTTTAAAGCAAAAGAGAGGGGTTTTAAAAATTATTTATGGTGTTTATCTAAAAACTGTACTTTGCTATTAAAATAATTTCACTCACATGGTTCTGCCCATACTGAATACCTGGGCAGTCTCTGCAGTAATACAAACATTTTCAGGCTTTGATATTAATGTCCAGTGAAATTAGGTTCAGGAATTTAATATGGTCTGCACTGACAACATAGGTGTATCAACCATGAATAAGAGAGAATTAAATACAGAGAAAAACTTTTTAGAGCAACATGAAAGACCAAGATAAGAGCAAGCAGAGGAATTATTTCTCTAATTGGCCAAGAAGGTTGAATTTAAATGCTTTAGAGTACCTAGGATGACTTCAGATCTCTGGAGGATAAAAGGGAAAACCTGAAAATGGTAGTTCTGGAATCTGTAAGCCATATTTCAAATGCCCAAGCAGATAATTTTAAAGGCCACCTCTCTCCACAGTGGCATAGACAAAATTAATTTAGTCAAAATTTGACAAAA
>VYXF01010454.1:577490-603143 GCA_013397295.1 Polioptila caerulea
AAAAAAAAAAAAAAAAAAAAGGTGAGGAGTAATTTAAGGGTAAGTGAATTGTCCAGAGAACCCTGGAGAGGGGGAGGCTGTAAGTCACTGCAACAAGTGGCAGACAGTTGTTTGGTACCACGGAAATCTTTATGAGCTCACCTCTACACAGGCCTATACCTGACCCCAAAAGAGACTCCAGACAAGATCCCCAACAGGACCAATCCCAGACTGACTTCTGGAAGATATCTAGTCTTCCCACTAACAATTAGGTCTTACACATCTACCATAATCATGGGATGAACATTCTGAAAAAATTTAATAAAGGGGAGAACTGTATTTTCAAAAAAAAATATATTTTTTAAGTAACATGCTTATTAATCCTGCCACAGTTTTGAACCAAGTATATAAAGATTACTTCAGAAACATATGAAATATTAATTTTATCACATTAAAAACTATGCAAATTTATCAGAGCGCATAATTGGAGTTCCCATCCAAAAGGGAAAGACTCTGTCCCTCCGTTGTCATAAATGAGTGCAAAATGTTCTTAATTGAATGAATCTTGACTCACCAAGTTTTTGACCTTAAGCTACAGTAATATCCAGATACTTGATGATGTGTGGGATCTTAGGAAGTTTTTTTTTTTTAATTTGTTGCTGTGTACTTAGGCATGATAGTGAGTGCTTCTCACTACCACAAGAAATGTGTCTGCCAGAACAATTTCACTGGGATAAATTTTAGTAAGGTGGCTCTGCCCATTAAAATTATAGGTGTCCCAATCATGTTTTGAGTAACAGCCCATACCTAGTTTTCTGTGACATAATGGAAGCTAGAAAATTGCACTGTCAACTACAATTAGAAGAGTGGGTACCATGGCGAAAGGTCACTCAGCCTTTGGCCGAATTGAATGATTTTCGAGAATGCTTTTAACACTACATAATACTAATGTAACAAAGCAGTAGATTCTGGTCTATTACTAGAGTCCATCAGTACTTTGAATTCTATTCTTTTTTTCATCTTTTTCTTCAGATTCAACAGTAAGAAACATAAATATTATACCGTACATTTTAAATTTAGTTCCCATGACCCACTTAAAAAAATTAAGATGTCAGACTTGAAAATCATTCAAATATTCTTTTGCTAGTTCTCAGATTAGAACAAATTAAAAATCTCTCAGATGTATTATGCTGCATCTTGCCTGCTGATGCATTTTAACAAAAGAAAAAAGAAATCTTCTTAATTTTTACTAAAAATAGTAATGGATTAGATAAATGATCACAGAAAAAGATGAAACATCTTCATGACCATAATTTGGTTAAACTTTCATACATATAAATAATTTAAATCTCTGATCTGAGACACACTTTATTGCCCTTCTAAAATAGCATAAATGTGTACATTTACATATGCACTGGAACATTTAGGATTTAGGCAGGGATTAGAGAATGGCAAAGACAGTGACATATACATTAAAATAAAAAGCAAATGACAAAATAATCAATTCACTGCACCACAGTCTTGAAAAAATCAACAGTTATTTTAGATCTTTAATCCACTTGTACTGCTTTCATTGCAGACAAAAAAATATGAAAATAAAAAATTGGGTTTTCAGAAAGTGTTGCTTTACCCTTAGATTGTTGGTTACCATAACAAGGCATTGTTTGAATTATCTTCAATATTTTTTCCCAAAAGAATTTCTTCTATATTTATTATATTTCATTCTTTATATTAACACAATAGATCATTCCAGGGCCTTCAAAATCACATCTTTCCCCATATTCATAGAATTACAGAATGCCTGTGTTTGGAAGGGATCTTAAAGGTCATCATTTTCCAGTGCCATCCTTCTAATGAGCAGGGGTGACATCTACTAGATTATGTGACTCAAAGCTTCATCCAATCTGGCCTTGACGATTCTCAGACTCTTTGAGCAACTGTTCTGGTGCCTTACCATTCTCATAGTAAAATATTTCTTCCCAATACCTAATCTAAACCTGACATTTCCATTTAAAGTCATTGCCCCTCCTCCTGTCATTACATGCTCTTGTCAATGTCCCTCTCCAGACTGCCTGTGCACTCCCTTTACGTACTGGAAGGCCGCTAGAAGGTCTCCCCAGAGCCTTATTCCGGCTGAACAATCCTGATTCTCTCACCCTATTTTCACAGGACAGGTGTTCCAGCTCTGTGACCAACTTAGTAGCCCTTCTCTGGACTCAGTTCAACTGTTCTAATGTTGGGGCTGGATGCAGTACTTTGTGGGGTCTCACAAGGACAGAGTAGAGGTCAGCTCACTTGACCTGCTGGCCATGCTTCTTTCAATAAAGCCTGTGATATGGTTAATCCTTTCATCTGCAAAGCTATATTGCTGCGTCATGTTGACCTCATCCACCAAAACACTCAAAGTCCTTCTCCTCAAGTCTGCTTTCAACCTATTCTTTACCCAGCCTGTACCAGTGTTTGAGATTGCCCTGAATCAGACGCTGGACCATGCACTTGGCATCATTGAACTTTGTGAGGTTTACATGGGCCCACCTCTCAAGGTCACTTTGGATGGCATCCCTTCCCTTCAGTATGTCAACCACACCACACAGGCTGGTGTCACCAGCAAACTTACTGAGGGTGCCCTCAATCTCACTGCCCATGTCACTGACAGAAATGGTCAATAGCCACAGTGACAACAACAATCCCTGAGGAGCACCACTCATCACTGCTCTGCACTAGGACTGAGAGCTGTTGGCCAGAACTCTGATAGCAACCATCCAGCCAGTTCCTCATCTGCTGAGGGGTTTATCTGTTAAGTTCATGTCTCTCTAATTCACAGACAAGAACATTATATGGGACAGTGTCAAATGTTTTGTACAAGTCCACATAGACAATGTCTGTAACTCTTCCCTTATCCACTTATCCAGATATAGGGGCGAGACTGACAGGCCTGCAGATCCCCAGGTCTTCCTTTTTTAACTTTTTAAAAATTGGGAGTCATGTTCCTCATTTTCTGATTAGTAGGAAATTCACTAGTCTGCCACAACCTTTCCTATATTGTAGATAGTACTTTAGCCTCTTGAGAAGGGCCAATTTGTTTTTTATTTATGCCTCAACATATGTTACATGTGGCATGAAAAATTGCCATTTCTAGACAGCTTTTGAATAGCTCCAATGAGAGAAATTTGACTATCTCTCTGGGCATCCTGTGCCAGTACTTGGCCCACCTCATGCCAAAATGTGTTTTCCCAATTCATATAACATTATCCTTTTTCCTGTAAAAAAAAATTGCAATCCTGAATTTTAGTATGCAGTTCAGAGATTCACCTGTGTTTTACTAACATTCACTCTGAAGCACTTAAAGATAAATCAAGAGGTAGTGTATATGTTTTAATCTAATTAACTCAATTGAAGTTTTTCCACAGATTTCAAAAGTGTGAAAAATTTACCAACAGTTTTTTTCTAGAAAATCTTACAGCATTGGACCAAATATCATGAATAAATAGACACAGATTACTTTTATTTAGATTAAGTAGTATAGGTACTTCTCAGCAATGCAATGTAATACAACAGCATCTGGCTTCTATATACATAACTTTGATGGACTTTTAGAACCAAAAATATATAGAAATGCCTTTTTTCCTTAAATGAAAGGAGTATTTATTTGAAAATCTATGCTAATCTGAATTATTCAGGTAAATAATGTCAATGGTTTTTTCACTAGAATCAAGTTGCAAAAGAAAGAGATAAGGTAACTTACACATTTGAATTTTTAGAACATTAATCCAAATAATTACTTGTTATAATGAAAAAATCCTGCAGGTCTGGAAGAAGTTGTCTCAAGGACACCATATTGATAACTTCTACTACAACTTTTTTATATGTGCTTTATTATTTACTTGATAGTCTTACTGTATATAAAAAAGACACTTTAAAGAACAAGAATAAATGGTTTCTTTATTCACTTTTTCAAACTTATTTGCAATTCAGAAAATACTATTTTAATTCGTTATCTGGCTATATAATAATTTTAAATAGCACTATACAGCTAGATCAGTTCTGGCTATATTTTATTTGAAACCTGCTGGATTCTTCTCTAACAAAGTAGCTTCAAATTATTTCTTCAGATTTATAACCCATTTATTAAAAAAAAAAAAAAAAGGCGTGAAAGAACACCTTGTCCATCAGCAATATGTGAAGGTCTAACAGTATAATAGAGAAGGTGAGTAACCTATGGCTTTGACAAATTTATTCATTCACATTCTGTACATAAGCCCTCATTATCTAAAGTTATTACACGTTAGTTATTATTTCAGCCTTGTTCAGTTCTTACTAGAGTAGTTACAAGTCTGGAAAAGTATTATTTTATGGCAGAGATCTTTGGTGGGTCAGATATTAATTAGAGAAGTAAAGAAATTCATACTGAAATTCTCTGTGCCACTTTGACCCATCTTCATTGTACTGCAACACTGAGGTAGTCTTTTGAGACACACTCAGTACTACTAAGTACTATGCTTGCCACAAATTATTTAATATTCTCTTGAAGCGAAAATCCAGTGGGATATAAATTTCTGTCTTTATTTTTTTTTCCTTTGAATTTGATAGTGTGCCCCCACCCCAGCCTGACCTTTATTTCCCATAACCCTGCTTAAGTAATGACCAGCAGCAATTGTAATTGGGTGCACACGGTCACAGTGGTTTCCTAGGACTCCAAGCAGATCTTTGTGAGACAGATAATGCAATGGCCAAGGGCTGCTCTTGGCAATTCACCTAACCAGAGTGCTGGTCAAGGGCTGATCCAAGAAAAGTATAGAATAAACTAATATCTCTAGTCAACATGCAAATATGACCATAAATTCATTATTTAACTCCATAAATAGTGGAGACAGCCCTGGGCCTGTTGAGTTTCTAGCACAGAATTGGGCTGCACATCAGAATTTCCCTTGAGAAAAGGCAAATCTCGATGTCACTGTTTGAGGATGAGAGACTTCTTTTTGCTGACATACTAGATAAGTCAATTGGAATGAATGCACTTGAATTTTGAAATCTTAGCTAAAGGGATTTATTATGACATAAAGAGTCAAGTCTGAGACTAAATATGGATCCAGACACCTGTAAACTCTCTTCTGAGAAGGTGTAAAGGATGCCTTTCTGAACCTCATGGCTCAACAGGAGGGTGTCCCTGAGAGGTTTGTCTGACACTTCCCTTGTGGAGGTCTGTGGAACCTGAGAGGCATTCCCTGGGGAGGGAGACACAAGAGGCTTCTCTCACAGGATACCCTGTTTATGTTATGCCAGTGTATCCCTGTTCTACTCCCTCAGTCAGCCCTGTTAACCCCATCCCTGCATCCCTCAGTCACTCCCTCCCTATTTCACCATTCGTTCTCACACCCTAACCCCACCTTTGTACTGCCCCCATGCCCCCTGACAATTGGTCCCTGATGCTCTCCCAGCCCCTACTACCCCCATACTTGAACCTGGACCCTTCCCATGCGCTTTGCCTTTGACCCTGGACAATCTACACGCGTGGCTGGAATAAACACCTCTGTGGAACCCCTACAAAGGCCCGTCCTGCTTCTTTACCATCAACGTATCCACTGCTGTCCTGGCTTTCAACATGCTCTCGATGCAGTAAACACAATAGAGTGTACCTGGCCACCTAATGCTGTTAAATGACTGTCATATTTACTATTAAACTTTGTTAAATTGATGTTTTTATATCAATAAACATATTGTAACTACCCTGTTCCATGTGAAGTGGGTTGCTCTGCCCTCAACAAAGAGAAAACTGATTAGAGGCCTTATAGCAGAAAGACACTTACTTATATATTTTTCAAAGTTGCGGAGAGAACAGAAATCTAGTCAGAGAAGGAACACAGACAAGAAGGCCTCCTTAAGGGGAACAGTAAGTGCCTAGTATTATGCTGTTCCTTTGTTTTCATTCACGACTGTTTCTTCTTTCTCAGTATATGAACTTGCACTAGACGGCAAAAATTAATTGTGTCTCAGAAACAGGCAAGGGATGGTATTCAAAGCTAGATCCAAAACTGTATTCAGGTGTCTCCACCAGTAACAGAAAGAACAAAGTGATGGATGCTAATGAAAAAAACCCTCAAACAAAGAAAAACCCATATAGTGTTTTAGGGGGTTTTAGGGCTGGTTTTTTGAGGGTTGTTCTTTTTTTAAGCTGTGTATGATCAATTTTTTTCAGTTCTAAAAAGATAATTTTAATAAGACAAATGAAGTACTTTTAGTGAAGAGTGTAAGTAAATAAAACTATTACCTATGATCTGAAATGAGAAAGCAAATTAAATTATACTCATACCATCTAGCTATAAAAAACACCCTGGAAATTGAAGTAGAAATACTTTATTTAGTGTTAAAAAAGTTACTGAAATAATTGTTATCAACATACAGATAACTCTATTTACAGTTCTAGAGACATATATGTTGCTAAAAAATAACAACTGGTTGGAGGTAACACCTTAGTTTTGATTGGTAAGAACTCATATGAACAAGAAATTTGTTCACTGAAAACTGTATTCAGGTGTAATTCTGAATCGTAGCTTCAAATCAAAACCCTTCATCTATTACCTTTTGTCTATATTTCTCAAAACACCCAGTTTCAGAAAACAAAATACACCAAAACAAGCACTCTGTGTCAGGATAACTTTTGACTCCCCCATCTTTCACTGCTTCTTTCCCGTTGGATTGTAACATTCATCTAGATAAGGAGAAACTGCTCAGGTTTGATTGGATCCTGTACATCTCTCATGGCACACAAATTCAAAATATACTCAGAAATTAGGAGCTGCTCCTTCCAAACCTTCTGGGAACTTCTGTATGTTAGACAGGTACGTGTTTTGAGTACCTCTAGCACAGGTTGTAAAACATTCATCGTGTTGAAGCTTTCTGAGCCCTGTAGATTCAAGGTTCAGGGAATATAAGAACTTCAAAGAGCACTGCAGCTTCAAACCTGAGTTTAATTAGTTATTTATTAACCCAGATTGATGGAAGCGGAAAAAATTGACAAAACTGGAATTACCTTTCACTGCATGTCCCGCTACAAACCGGAGAATTTCTCCACCCTCACATGACTGTCATTTCCCAGTGTTATCTGCTTCTGATTTGGAAAGGGCTGCCATCCAGGTAGAGGTCAACAGATGGAACCTCCAGAGCAGCAGACAAACACACTCACTGAATTTTGAGTAGGGCCCCAGCAGAGAGGACAAGAAATTCCCACCACAGTCATCTTCTGCCTGGTAGTGAGAGCCACAGGGCACTAGAAGGTTGATGTAATTGCTGCAGATATGTTCTCGAGGAAGATGGTGCTGTCAGTCTTAGGACACAAAGACATTTTGAAAGGTGAACGTAATAAGCAGAGATAAAGGATAAATACTAGATTCTAAATACCAGAATATTCCCTAACTTTTAAGGAAGTTTTCTGGTTCAGATAATTCTGACTGTTTAACCTTTAAAACATCAAAAGCACAGACAGTTGTTGGTTCTGTGTATGCATATGTATACATACATATATATACATACACAGAGATAGATCTTTTGTTCACAGCAATGAACCCAGTGTTCCAACATTTACACAGTTTAGATAAACCAGCTGCGTACAGACTGGTCATCAGCCTCTCCCTGTGAATAAGAACCAGACATTTCCCTCATCAGTCAACCAGTAGTCCCATTACAAGAAGTCTAGACACTTAAATAAGTAGAAGAAGTTTCAGACAACTAATGGTTCTCTGTCCCCAGGCATTTGG
The DNA here is from genome assembly GCA_013397295.1 of Polioptila caerulea. Lineage (NCBI taxonomy): Eukaryota > Metazoa > Chordata > Aves > Passeriformes > Certhiidae > Polioptila > Polioptila caerulea. The sequence continues at coordinate 585,224 of VYXF01010454.1, forward strand.
CACCTAGCTACATCCTTCTGTTCAGTTTAGTTCCAAGTTCCTCTTGCAGATACTTTTCATAGCATAAAATGAGAGAACAACAAAGGAAGCTGAGGTGCAGTAAGACAAAACTGATGAATGGTATGAAAAATTCAGGTAATGTGAATCACTGGGACCAGAATGCAGCCATCTGAGAGTTCTTACAGAACTAAAATTCAAAGTATCAGCATCCTGGGTGAGCTAAGCTTTTTTAAAATACAGCTTCTTCTGCATGTAGTGAAGTCCCTAATGGATTTCTGTCCAGAAAAGAGAAGCCAAAGAAAGAAACATGAATTAGAGGTTGGACAGTTTCTACACAATTCCCTGGAAACACAGTGCTTGATTTAAGTTATAGTAAGGTTGCTCCAGTTTTGTGTTCAGATTCTTGCTTTTATTCAGCCAATATACTTGAGAACGGAAAGCATGGCTTAACTACAAATTAGGTAACCATGTGAAATGTGCAGCATGTATATGTGATTTTGTCAACTTGGTTGCATGTGCATCTTACCTAAGTTATTTTTCAGATTTATAATAATTTTCAGATTTATAATTTTACTTTTACATCTAGTCCTGACTGCTCCTTCTAAGTCAGAGTTAATTTCCATGTACAAATTTTCATTTGAACTCACCTTTAAAATCAAACAGAATTGAATATTGACCTGTAAAACCTTCATATTTGGAAGTCTTTCCAGGAAACAAGCTCACATTCCTAAGCATTTGGCAACAGCGAAAAATATAACAGTGAATTACAAATAATGAATTACCAATTACGTTTAAAAAGGAAGTAGATAAGTGCAAAACACGTTGTGAGTATCTGGTGACTCTAGAATTTGTATAAGCATTCAGTTACCTCTAGGCTGTGGAAGCTTTTGTAAGGTCAAAAAATACTTTAAGAAATTCAGACACTTAACATGTTTCCATGCCTATAAGTTGTATGAATATGTTATCGTGGTTCTCCACATAATGCCTGAACAGAATTAAGCATCTGGCTAAACCCAGAAAAAAAAGAAAAATAATATAAAGTTACTTATATCAGGACACAAGGAGAAGAAATGAGTATTTCAGGTCCAGCTATAATTTCTTTACATGAGCACAATTTTTAGGATGACATATATACTTGTCTGATCCCATTTAATTAATTTAAAATTTTTAAGTGAATTGAATGCAAGTGCAGTTGTATGAAGTCAGATTTCTTGAAATATGAATGTTACAATCTAAATGCATACATCTGTATTGCTGGCAGCTACTTTATTTTTAGAGGTTAAAGTGTATTTTAGAACACGAAAAAGCTACTTAATTAAATGAGTGAAGTTTCTGTAACAATTATTGCTTTTTAACATACACATTCATTGGAGATGTTTAAAAGAAGTTACATAAGTTGGACATAATATATTTGAATTTTTGTTGAAACAGTACTTACCCAGTAAGATTCACTTTCCTCTCCTCCCCCTGTTTTTTTCTTGTTGTGTTTTGTTTTTTTAAGGCAACCAGTCCAAGACAATGTTATTTAAAATATACACAAACAGAAAAAGTTAAGTATTCTGAAAATTAGGATGAACATTTATTTTTAAGAGCTTTTTTTTATTTTACTTGAACCACTGATTTTCACAGTCCTGCAACAGTCATATATTCTTTTCTGCCATAGGGAGAAGAAAGAAATTGAAATGGGTGAGAAGATTTATTGACTGTTGGCTTAGGCATCTTAAGTGCCTTGTTTCTTTAAGTGAAACCTAATTTCAGACAGATTTGAGGCTAAGGAGAAATAAAAGAGAAGGAAAAGAGAATTAGGAGAGGCAAGAGAGAGAAAATGGCAGGGAGAGAAGCAGAGGCAGAAAGGAGACTGAAGCTCATCGGAAAATGTCTTCACAGTTAATAGTAGGCTGAATTCAGAATGAACTGTCTGCCTTGTCAGAGACAGTAACTCATTCTGCCAGGGGCAGTGGTTTGCTCTTGCTGGCTCGTTTTTACGATAAATTGGCTTGATAATTCATGTCAGATTTTCTTGCACGTTATAGTGAGAGTGTAGTGAACATGAAAAAATAGAATATATTCTGCCCATTGAAACACTCCGTAAGAAGGGTATAATTCTAGACCACTGACCATTCAATGAAATACAAATAAGCTCCTTCTTCATAGGCTGCAGGTTCTCTGTCTTCAATATTGTTCCTCAAAACCAATTAAAAATGCATCCTTGGATTGAGGTGAGGTGTAAGGCTCCAATAAACCCACTCAACAAGAATGTTTAAACGGCTTATGGTTGTTCATGTTATATGCATGGGATAAATACCAACAAGATATTCTCAAGCAGCCAAAACAACAAGAAAAACTTTATTGACAATTTTAGAAAAACAGAGGACTGTGGCAAAAGGGTTTCTGCAACAGCCAACCAACACAGAACACTTCTCAAAGCATTACCTTGACCCATATGGCAATTTAGCAAACTCTAAACCCGTTCAACTTTAAGTCATTAAAAAATTTTGAGAAAAGGAAATTAGAAAAAGAGAGACACAAAAGATATAGCAAAGGGCACGTATAGCTGTCAGCTCCTGGGTTTCAGGAGTGTTCACCTGATAGTGAATTACAAGAGTAAATAGGGTCAAGACACACACTCATCTCGTGTTCAGCTTTAAACACCTCTCGACCTTCCTGGGCCATTCCCCCAAATAGGATTTCTGGTCATTTGACCGCTCAGGAGCTGGGTTAGGGGCTCTGGGGCAGGTGTGGAGCATTGCCTCAGGAGTGACAGGAGTTGGCAGCCACTCCCAGGCTGGGATAAAGGCTCTAGGGATGGGGGGTGTGGAGCAGGGCGCTTCCTCACCAGAGCAAGGCCCAACCTGACCTCTGACACACACATGCACCTTAAAATGTCTGGAGACATCAATATCTCCAGCCTCTCATATGAGGGAATTTGGATCTATACCTAATGTCCTAAACAGGCACAGAATCCTAGGATTTTTAATATCTCCGGTGAAACAAATTATTTAAACCAACATGTGTTTGGGACTGGTCAAATAGCGAATGTATTGCAACAGTTGCATTTTGCCTACTCCATCACCCTAGGAAAGAAGTTTACAAATAAGTAATTGAAAATTTCAGACATGTATTTATGCATCAAACCCAGAAATCTTGGAAAAACATTTTTTTAAAACTCCATTATTTTTGTTTATCTAATCAAAATAAGAAGATAAGGGGAATTGTTGGGGAATTTTTATGGTAATTCTTGAGGGTAATTAATATACTTCTGCTGAATTTTCTCTTTTTAATTATTACTAAGCAACACATTTAACAGCCCTACCACTGTAAAAGGTTCTTCAAGGAGTCTACAAAGATATGCCATAAGCTGAACCTCTGTATATACTTGCACCAGCACAAATCCTGTGAGCATTAAAGAGATATCTGAGCCTGGCTTTGGGTGCAGCCAAGATCTGCCGCCCAAATATGACATGAGCATATTGCCTTTGAACAAATAATTATTCAGACATCAGTTAAATTTTCAACAATCACAGAAGCAATGTAGTCCTTTGTATTCTAAGAATAAAATAACTTTTTACTTATTATCTAAAGTACTACCACTTCTAAGGATAGTACTTTAAAAGCCAGTGAGATTTGAAGTAATAATAAAAAAAAGTCTTTATTTTAAATGTAGTGTATTGCAAGTAACAAATGAAAAACCATGGGGGAAAATAATGTCACTAGCCTTAAAAAATAGCTCGAGTTTCCTTTTGCATTTGTTGATTTTTATCATCATTAATAGCAAAATAATGCTATCAATGATTTAGTAAATAACAGGAAAACTGGTCAAATTTGAGATTGCTCTGGAATTAGAGACAAACTAAATGCTGAGAATAAAAATATTTTCTTAGGTACACTTACAGACGTAATGCATGTGATGCATGATGCACTTGTTTAGCACAGTAAGAGTCAAAGATGGTGCAGCTGAACTCTTTTCTGCCCTTGACAGCCAATTTTTCTTCAGGAACTAAGTATCATCTATTAAAAATATGATTTTTTGGGTTTTTTTCCCTGAATTAATATGACAGATAGTAAGTGAATCTAACATTTGAGAAAGCAAGCTAGTCCCTTGAAGTACTTTAAATTAATTCTGCTTGTTTTACAGCCTAGGTCCATATCAATGTATTCCTCTATATTTCCCCAGACACACATTTAGTCATTTTTCTCTATGTTTAAAAAATTTTATTCAAAGACCAGTGTTTCAATAGCCACTAAATTTTACAAAATATTTGCTGGATCATTAGTTGTATTAACTTCTTCTTTTAAGTTTGTAAATTGAAGTTTGTTTTCCCAAAAGTCTATTTTTGCCTTAATATATTTCAGACAAAAAAAATGAGAAAGAATACTGTTCTGCACCTATGAGCTGCTACTTTAAATAAAGGATAAATTTATGTCTGTCTTTGAAAGGCTTCGTATTGTGGTGTTGGAAAAAGTATTGTGAAGCTCTTGAAAACCAGCACACATCTGAGATTACTGTAGGTCACTAGAACCATTTGGGTCACATCACGATTGAGCTACAGATGTTTTAAATACTGACACTTTTCATCATTTATATTTTAATGGTCAGACACTGCTGATGCATTTTGATGCTAGAAGGTGAAAAAGTCTATTTTGAAATACCAGCCATGCAAAGTTGAAAAGCCTCCCCCAGCACACTATACACAGTCAGACAGCAGGGGACTTTATCAGAGAGCTGTTGAATTAAGCCTGGTTAACTTAGATGAAAGAAAAGATCTCTTGAACAGGATGAACACAATTTGTGCTACCAGATTTCCCTCATATACCCCAGCACTCCACCGATTTAAAGAGGATGTTAAATTAAAGCTATAGCATAGCAGCAGGGAGATGGTTCCAACAGAGATGGCATTAAAATTAAGTTTCTTATAGAAAAAGCCGTTGCGTAAGAGACTGAGAGGGCAGAGGAGGATGAGGTTGAGGCTGTGTTTAGTTCTATGACATAAGCAATATCTCTGAAATTTACGAAGATGATAATAATGTTTCAGTAAAGTTTTAATCAGGTAGTCAAAGTTAAAATGGGCAAATTTTACTGCTGCTACAATGAATAACACTGAAAGAGGAAAAAGAAATATAGGGTCTTGATTCTGATCTCAAGAGCATCTTGCAGTGCTATTGGTATCCTTTGCTGTTATGACAGGCAGTTTCTTCTAATCCTTCAGACTTTTTCTAAATTGTGAAACTTTTTTTCTCCCTAGGGAGGTCTATGTGCAATTCTCTCAGTTAGGCAGGCATCTAAGAAACTTGGTGGATCATATTAATCCATATTTATTGTTTCTTTGTCCATACTTGAATGTTTCTTTCAGGGCTAAGTAGATTCTTGAGGGGAATAGTGTGCAACCATATTCTGTTCTGGTATGCAACCATAATACAGCCTCATCTGCTCACTCCATTTCTGGAACTAATGAAAACACAAATACATTATGTTTAGTTTAGACCACGCTAAGTTTAAAACTCATCTGACTCCAGGAGTACTTTGTATTTATGGACAGAGCCCACTTCAGTTCCTAGCATCACAGAACCAGAGAGTAGTAGAATCACAGAATTACAGACTCAGAGAGGTTTTGAAGTTGTAAGAGACTTTGGAGCACATCTAGTCCAACTCCCCCTGCTCAAACAGAACCACCTAAACCTGGATGCCCTGGACCACAGCTGGATGCCCTGGTCCATGTCTGGATGCCCTGGACCATTTTTGAATGTCCTGGACTGTATCCAGATGGCTTTTTAATATCTCCAAGAAAGGACACTCCACAAGATCTCTGGGCAACCTCTCCCAAGGCTTGGTCACCCTTACAGTAAAGTACCTTGATATTCAGAGGAAACAACTCTGAAAACAGACTGGCTCTATGGCCTTTGCACCTTCCTTCAGGTAATTAGATAAATTGATGAGATTTCCCATGGCCCTTCTCTTTTCTGAGATAAAAAGTCTCAGATCACTCATTCTTTCATCATATTGGAGTAATCTTCACTGTTGCCCTATCAGACCATCAATATCTGATTAATATTTCAGGCAACAAATTAAATTCTTCAGAAGCAATATATTTGTGAAGTATATCCATTAGAAGAAACATTCAAAAATTTGGTCTGATGAGAAAGGTTGATAATAGAAATGAAACTCAAAGGTTCATTTCCTATAACTTCATTTTTGGGACTCCCTGAAATTTAAATATATGGTTTAGGATTAAAACAGTGCTTCTCACTTCTTAAATTAACTTATTTTTGCTTTAAAAAATTACAGTTTTTGAAATAAAAAACTTTTGCCTTGAAGATATGAAGTCATACAGAGGAATCTGTAACAGACAAAGGTTTAGTGGAAGGATGATCCACACAATGGACTCCTCCTATGTTTTCAACACTGTTCATAAATTCAACAGTGCACTATTGCTGTATTAAGATGGTACTTTTTTTCACCAAATAGAGAGCTAGATGAGGTTTGAAGTATTATTATGAAAATCCGTTTACTGCATAACACACAATTAATGCTTTCGTCCCATATAATCCTTAGTATCTCAAACCTTTATATAAAAATACCGTGTTAATTCTGTCTTTACTGATATATATGGATCTTTACTGATATCTATACTGATAAATATGCATTTATTAGGAAGAAATACTTTTTTGCTTCCTTTCTCAACAGGATGGAGTTTCCTCATTAAGAAATGCCTGTAATTTTCTTTGCAAAGTTCATAAAATGTGTAAGAATCACTGAAAACTCAAAATCACTCTTATTTCCCAGGGATAAACTACATTTTAAGTTACACAAGGCTTCCTTTTACTGTTTTCAAGGCACTTTGAGAATGTTACTGTTTCTTTATTAATTTAGGAATTAGAGAAAGGTTTTATGATTTCAGGCAGGCATTAAAACTTCTGAGGATTGTTATAGCAATATCTCTGATGCAGACATGAGTGGTAACATACTCCAGTTTGAACTCTGCTGCCTGTGAAGATAAAGAATTTCTTATAGTTTAATGTTGCATAAGAAAAAATAAATACTTATTATTTAATACTTTATCATAGTTGCAAATGTGTTAAGTCCTTGTCATGGTCTAACGTCCACTGGCAACAAAGCACCATCACTCACTCCTCCCACATTAGAGTGGAGGAGAGAATGGGAAGAGTAAAAGTGAGAAATCTCAAAAGCTGTGCACTCAAGTAAAGCAAACCAAGGAATTCATTCACTGCTTCCCATGAGCAGGCAGGTGTTCAGCCATCTCCAGGAAAGCAGGGCTCCATCACATGTAATTGTTGCTTGGGAAGACAAATGTCATCACTCTGAATGTCCTTCCATTCCTTCTTCACCCAGCTTTCTATGCTTTTCTATGATGTCAAATTGCATGGAATATCCCTTTGGTCAGTTAGGATCAGCTGTCCTAGCTGTATTCCCTCCCAGCTTCTTGGGATCTCTCTCAGCCTCTGTAAAATTTCCTGGGACCGTTATCTCAGAGCTTGCCCCGGCTCATCCTGGCCCCGTTACAGGTCTTGGTACAGCTCCTCTGCTGCTGGGCAGATTCAGCCGATCCGGTGGGTCTCAGTGTGGCACTCTGGCAGATTTATCGTGACAACAAAGACGAAGAAAGGAGTGTCTCTGGCTGGGGTGGCAAGAGATGGTTTATTGAAGGCACCTCATGGCACCTTTGCCTTGATCGTCCCCCCAGACAGAGAGAGAACAAAGACCGTACATCACCTTTTTAAGGAGGGGTGGGAATAGGGGACGGATCCAGGTGTCAACCAACCAGGGCACCTCAGGGGGTATCCTGACTGCTGAATTATGTTTTCACAACCAACCTCCCCGGGATGGAGGAGGATTCCCTGTATCAGGGCCTATCAGCTTGGGCCCCTCAGAGAATATTCTCGAACTTGGGAAGGGTTCCAGAGGACAGTCCTGCCCTCAGAGGGGAGGGGTAGAATGGGGTACAACAAAATACAAAGCTCACGAGGGTACATGGTACAGACCATTAATACAAAGTTGATTACAAAGCACACCACTACAAGCCTCCTTGCTGGTGGGTTGGGATAAGAAGCAGGAGAGACCTTGGCTCTGTGTGAGCGCTGCTCAGCAACGAAAAAAATATATCTATACTACCAGCACAGCAAAAGTCCAAAACATAGCCAAATACCAGCTACTATAGAGAAAACTAACTCCATCCCCACCAAAACCAGCACAGTCCTTCAGTGGAAACATGAGAATACATTAAAACTGACTCAATGAAAAATAGGACATGAGAAAGAAGAAAAAAATAAGAAGGACACAGACTATAAACAAGACTAATTATTTTTTAGAGCGAATAGTATCTGCAATGCTGTGGAGGATTAAAATCCCCATGCAGACTAGGAATTTCACATAGCACCTATGCTGAAAATATAGATAAAGTTTAAATAATGAAAAGTCAAGATTAGGTTAGTCTTGTGCTCTGGAGGATAGGTCACTCAATAATTCCCCAGGCCTACATACAGTAGTCCCACTGTTATGACAGCTACCAACAAAACTGATAAATATATGGGGGTTTTGTGTAATTCTTCCTTACAAGAAACTTTTTTTAAAAGTAAAAATAAAAAGGATGGTGACTAAGGCAGCATCAAAGAAGACACATTTAAAAAAAATCAAGTAGGTAACTCACTAGATGAAGTAAAAACAAATTAGAAAGGATTCACATGAATAAGGTAGAGAGGAAATTCCCTGAGGAATGGAGGGATAGTACAGGGTGGTGGTAGTGGTGACTGGCATATGCCCTTACCTAAGGTGCCTAAAATGTGTGAATGGTGAATGTGTCTTATGTAGTGTCTCGCTGTAATCATAGAATAGATAAAATAGAATTCATCATTACAATGTAATTCCAGTTCAAAAAATTATCAGCAAAAAATATATACTTTATCTCTTTGAGAATATTACATGTATAATTTGCAATATTTTTAGTAGACTACTATCCCGGGTAAAGGTTATTTTGCTCTTTTCTGTAGATTTCATAGTGAGATCAGAAAATGCATTATCATCCTATATTTTATTCAGTATGCACAATGAAATTTGATTTTTATTGCTCAGATTTTATTTATTCAGATCTTGGATTTGCTAAATTTCAATATCTGTCACAACATCGGCCTTTTCTTGGAGGCAAGCAGTGGAAGGAGACTGAATTGTGTCAAGACTTTTTCATGTTATCAAAGTTCTTAAGTTTCTTAACTGTGGGCTTCCAGATGTCTTTCAGGAGGTGGTTAAGTGATGTCTCATACCAATTACGTGGCTTCTATTTTGTATTACTGAGAATAAAGAGTGTATTGCAACTGTTTATGAGGTGCTTATAATTATGTGTTTTCACAAATAGATTAGATGAACCTAACAGCACTAGGAGTGGAACAGTAAATGCCTAATTGCTAAGGAAGTTCATTCCATAGTTATCAACCATTCCCTCACCATTAAACATCAATCTGGGTGGGATTTGAATCTTCACTTAACAAACAGAAGGTAGAAATAATCCAATTACTTCCCTGTCTAACCTCCTAAAATTAAAAGTTTTGAAATGACTGAGAAGTGAGGAGGGGAAGGGGCTAGTATTTTCATAACACTTTCTTGATTCAGTGAGATCACTGAAATATTATTTTTTTAAATATTAAAATTTTAGCTATATTTTGACATTTAGAATATGCTTAGGGCGATGAATAAGTTACTGCACTAAACAGAAAATGTGCTGTGCTGTGCTTTGCTGTGCAGGTATGAAAGAGCTGTTTCATATGGTTTCTTTTGTGCCAACAGCAGTTCTGAAGCTTTAATTCCCCCTTCAACACCTGGAAGAGCTAGAAGAGTAAACAGATCCCATTGATCTTATACAACTGGTTCACTTATCAGTATATCAGTTACTTTTATAATTATTATATTATTATTAATAATTATTTTATTTAGGAGGTTGACATTTCTGACAATTTAGGGACTATTGGCTACATTGGTTTTTATCACTTCAATGAAGATCAAAGTTTTCACATACTTCTTTCATGCAATTGTGATACAGATGTTTGTCAAGGATTTGAGTATGGGGTTAGTCTATAGCTTATGTATAACTAGGAGCAACATATCTGCAATTTGAGAAGATTATTACAAGATAGATTATGTCTTTTATCCTTTATTTGAGGGAAAAATATCTTTGAGAAAAAACTGTCCCATTCTTTAAAAATGTCATCAGGATAGTGAAAGGCAAAAAAATAGTTATCCATCTCTGCAAGCCACATCTAGATTCTGATTCTGTCAAGAGCACTTTCTTTTTACAATTTTTTTTTTTTTTCTGATTGTTGCTTCGTAGTTGTATGTCAAATTGTCTAGTAGTGAACGATTACAAGGTACTATAAGGCAAAAGTTTTGCTTTTCTTTGTTTAAATGAGCTCATCTGAAATGTCAGTATGACAGTCCTACACACACTGCAGGCTGAAGGACTGACTGAAGGCCTCTCTTCTGCGTGGACTAATTCAGTCTTGAGGCTCAACTTACACAGAAGATAATGTTCCAGACTCTAGTACAGTCCTTTGGCTGATTTAGGCAACATCCTGCCTCTTCTGTGCTCCAGTCCAGGAACAAAGCCTTGAAAAAATACCCAAAGGACATGAAAATCTCCTTGATGTAACTGATTAATTTTGTATGTGTTTGGTTTTCATATGAAAATTAGGATTTTTTCTTTGCAACTATATTTAAGAAAAAGGTAAAATGATTCTATACATTACCAATCAAAAGAGATTAGGTAAAAGTCTTTTATTGCTACTACCAAAATGCTGAGGTTTTGCAGAATTTTCCTATCCAGTCAAATATTAAAGTTTTTACAATAAAAAGAAGTAGAAATTAATAAATGAGATAAAGCATGTCTATGTTAGTTTTATTTCATATAACAATTGAAACTAACAGTCTTGAACTATCTCATTAAACAAACCAGTTCATTAAACATATCAGTGCTATATTAAAATTTTACAAATTATATTTCTTCTTTTGTGAGAGTTAGAGAAATATGAGGAGAGGGTTTAAGGAGACTCTGGACACACTAGGGTTATATCTCCAGGGAAAGCTATCCCAAGGAGAAAAGATATTTGTGCTTCAATGAAGCCTATCCTCCATTATACAAGAACATTTCCTATTCTCTGGGGTCCCGTGCTGAAAATATTCCGGTGATATTCAAAAAACCTGAGTCCTAGTTTTCCATACAGCTGAGGCAGAAAATATCATACATATTCCTCTAGCATCTGGAGCATTAATTATTTGAAGAACACCATTCATGAATTATCTTGCTTGATAAATTCAGAGAAAACTACCCAAATCAGAAAGGAGTTCAATAAAAGTCCAGACATTGATTGAGGAACTATGACTATTTCTAGGGAATTTTGTGTCTATATATCTACATCTATATCTATATCTATACCTACATCTATATATATGCCTATATGCCTATATCTATGTCTATGTCTATATGTGTGTCTGTGTGTGTGTATAATAGTTACACATATATTTTATATATGTGTAAATATATAGAGATAAACATATATACTTATTTGTATAAAAGTGTATGTATATGTATGTATAATATACACATATATACGTTTAATATGTATTTTTTATTGACAAAGTATTTGCTTATGTACCACATATTACAAAGATTTGAGAGATGATTCCAGTACTTTCCAAACTTTCATCTTCATTCATGGAATGCACTGACTTAATTCTATGCATTTAGCCCCTACCAGAGCAAATTCAACTAATCTAATTTTAGCTTCTTGAAAATGCAAGTATCTAGTGTCAGCAACTTTCTTAATCTTCCTCTAATAGAGGAGAAGACTCATTCATGTAGTTTATTTAATTCTTTTTATCTTATCTACTTTAGAATGGAATTAGCTGTCTTCCCTTCACAAAGTTAAGCTCTTAGGCTGGAAAATATGTTGCTCTAAATTGAAAAGGAAAAAACCCAAACAACAAAACTACACAATTATATTGAAACAAATCATAGTCTTCTGTTTAGTTCACTTTGGTCAGGTTCTGATAAATTAAGCAACAGCATACCACCATGGAATTTCTTGAAAGTATAATAAGCAACATGATAAACAATGTCTTTGGACATAAAACACAAATCGCTTTACTTTAACAGGTAAAATAATTTTTAGGGAAGAAATTGCTTCGATTACAAGTAGATTGTATTATGCATAATGAAGAGAAATAGTTCCTTCAAGGCAACAATGAATATGATCTATTTCAAATAGGATGTTCAACAGATTTTCATATTAAAAATACTTACTTTTTTCTATTTACCAAGTGCAGAGAGCAACTTTCTCCTAGTAGACATAGTTATAAAAGTATAGGTAACCAGAGGAATACTGCTTCCCCAGCATGTGACATTTGTTGATCATGACCTATAATTTGAGGATTTTTTTTTTAATATTAAACATATGTCTTGGCTTTGCTTCATAATTTAATATGTCACTAGACTATGAATAAAATTTGGATGGCTAAAAGATGCATGTTAAACTCACAACATAGCCAGTATACTTTAATATAGACAGTATGCTTAATACCTTTCTTTCCAAACACATATATATAGATATGCTATCCACCAGTTCCAAGAAAATGTTGCTAATTTTAGAGTGAATTATAAATGGCATTTGTTATATAACTACAGAGGCAGTAAAATATCCACTGTTCTAAATGGCCATGTGCTATTAAAGGCAACTATTAGTTTGCTTTTGTGAGCTGCTGATAATGGTATTATTTTTAAACAACAATTAACATTAGGTGCTTAAGATGTCAGCTCACACATACTGGTTTTACTTTTATCCAGAGTTTTCAGGCAGAAATTCATTATTGACTGATGATAGAGCTCTGACACTATGAAAATGGCTATTAAATTATCCATTTACTACCAAATTAATTTAGCAGTTTTAGATTGTTCATTTAGATTGATAACAGCAGTTGCTATTAAAAATAGCAGATATAAGTGTGCTCCTCACACAAAGTAGAAAACTCAGTATATTTACCTTTCAGATTATATTTTTTCTATATCCTGAAGATACTTCACAATATAAGGTCTTTATGTTATGAACTGGAAAGTGTTTTTAGTCTTCAGCTGCTTTCAATAATAGGCAATAGTTCATCTTCATGTGAAGATTTGATCTTCATAAGTATGATATTTGTATGCCAAGTAGTACATTTTGCTTTTTGTAAAGTACAAAGGTCCACTTGTGGGATGTCTGATTCTTGGAGTCAAAGACATGGAACATAGAAAAGCAAAGTTTCTAACAATCTGCATAACTGATGTGCAAGAAAAAGAATGCCTTATTTCTTAAGGTCTCACATTTGCTGAAGATTCTTGCAGTTTTTGCTGTAATGTACCTGTTTTGTATTTATTTTCAGACTCATAGAATTTTTGGAAGACCCCGTGTCTGCTGTTGACCTCTCAGATTCATTTCAAGTCCTAGTTAGACATCAAACCAGATGGGATTGTAGGAAAAAGCACAATCAATGCAAAGTAAGGTTGTATTCCCACTGCACACACGCTGTAACCCACAATTAATTTTCTATCCTCTACCATTGTTAAATCAAGCCTAAATACAGGGTCAAACATTCACAGAATAACTGAGCTGAGTTCTCAACTTCAGACACAGAGAGCTTTGGGGGATTTTGTTTGGGTCATATTGTTGTTGTTTTGTCTGTTTGGTTTTGTTTTGGTTTTGGGTTTTGTTTGATCATGGTTTTTTGAAACTGGTAATGAAGAAAGTTGACAAGATGGATTTTGTTGGCATGGGAAGTTACCATTGTGATAAACAGGTAAAATGTACAAGTTTTTCTGTTCTATTTTGCCTTTATGGCCACTGCTGGAGCAACCTTATTATGTTAACAGATGAAATCAGACATAATTTCCATGGCATAACTTTATAATGGCTTTAAATAAACAATTAACTTGTTTTTTGTCAAGCTAGATAAAATGATAAATAAAAAAAAGGAAATAACTTTTAAAATTCATTTCCACTTCACATACAAAATATGAAATACTTTTAGAAATACTTAACTTTTAAGTAATGTCTAAGTAATTTTTAGTTAAATGTCTTGGATTTTCTTTATAGAGGGACATACCATTTTCTTTTCTTATCATTGTTGTTTATGTTTATATTTTAACTATTAGTGATTCCTAGTTATGTTTTAGTGGATATGATAACATTTGGACAAAGATCAACTTTGGTGATCTTGGACGTGTTTTCCAAACTAATGATTCTATATTTCTATTCTATGACTTTTAACGTATTTGATTATTCACAGAAAACCAAAATTTTATTAAATGGGCCATCAAATTACAGGGCTACAAAAGCACAGTTTATTTTAAAAGGATTTTAAACTGTGAAGTGTTAGACAGGATTCAGAGTGATGCTGACTTTGTCATAATGGCCATGGAAAGAAGAGGAAAAAGTGAGCCTAACAAACCTATTATTTGTCCTTTTCACACAAATTATAGTGCTTTGGTTGGTGGAATCTCCCAAAATTCCACTTAAATGTGAGTGACTCATTCATAGGGGAAGACTCAGTTAAAAAATTTTCAGCTTGAGGGAGGCTTCCCCCTTGCTTTCTATAGTTTGCAACAGGACTTTGCTTGAAAAGCCTTTTCAGATCCCAACTGCAACAAGTCCTCTTTACAAGTTTCTTACTCAAATGACTTGAGCAGGAATTAGAGAGAACCTGTAAGTTACATACAGGGTTCATAACACTGGCTTATTTGTTTTCTTTTGCTCTCTCTCCCCCTTAAATGAGAATATCTTCAATTCTTTGGTCTTTTATAGGACTTTCATTACCCTTTTATGCTCTCTCTGTAAAATCATCATGAAATAAATTTAAACCTACATTGTGTGTCATTTATGAGCTATTTGACAATATCTGTACCATGGGGGTGAGGTGGAGGAAACCAAACAAAAAAAAAAAGACAAACAAAAGGCAAGTCATCAATAACTTGGTGGTCTTCAGACCCACATTTCTTGTCTATAGAACTGAAACTCTTATGCTTTCCTTTCATATAGGGAATAATATTCCCATTTAAGGAAAAACTTTTGTACTCATGAGGTTATGTTACAATTTGCCTAAGAAAGGCAAAGCAAATTAGAGAATGAGAATCTCAGGTAATTATGCTGTGAACTGAACTTCCTAACTGTGGTTCAGTTGAAACTACTAACATATATTACCAAATTTATATAAAAAAGTGTCCTGACTTTTCATTCCTAGACTGTTAAAGCTGACATGTCATAGTTAAAAATCCACTCCAAAGAGAAAATACAGTTTGAGAGAGGAAGAAAATCTATCTTTGTGATATATACAGAAAATGTCTCTCAGTAAAACTAAATTACATCTTTAATGAGTTAAGAACTTCTCCCTAATCTCAGAGAACTATTTTTATGTGGTTTTTTATGCCTATGAGTTCCAGAATAATTGAAATACTTTTACCTAAATCAACTACTGACTTTGACTATGGTAACAGAAGAAAGCAAAGGGTTTTTTTCTTTTTTACATTTTTCAAAAAATTTTGTTTTTTACCTACTTCATCTATTAAAGGATATATTAATTTTTTAAAAATTAAAGTGCCATTATGTTCTTTTATGTAAAAATTCACATTCAGTAGACATAAGCCAAAAATTTGTTGACAATAAGGTTCAGTGTGAAAACTGTTTCTGACTACTTTTGGGTTTTTTGAGTATTGATCCATGACTGCTGTTAAGAGCTCCAGTTATATATTATATTAATGTTAGGTTTAATGATGATGATTTAGAGTATGCAAAGTCTCCTAGCCATTAATGTTATTAATCCTACCATTAATGTTATTATAAGATTTATTTTCTACTCTCATGTGCAGGACAGACTAAATACCTGAAGGAAACAGACACATTATTTTGAGGCTTCTGTTTAAGACTGTTCAAGACTTAGTTTTCCAGGAATGGTTGTGCTAGATTTGGGCTGGGATAGAGTTAATTTCCTTCCCAGTAGGTGCTCTGGGGCTAAGTTTTGGATTTTTGTTGGAAACAGTGTTGATCACATACGGATGTTCTGGTTGCTGCTGAGCAGTGATTACACAGAATCAAGGCTTTTTCTGCCTCTCATACCACCCCACAACCTGGGAGGCTGGGAGTGCATAGGAATTTGAGAGGGGACATAGCCAGGACAGCTGACTCCAACTGACCAAAGGGATATACCATACCACAGGGCATCACACTCTGTATATAAAGCTGGGGGAAGAAGGAAGAGGGGATGTTTAGAGCAATGGCATTTGTCTTCCGTAGTCATTATTAAACATTATGGAGCTCTGGATTCCTGGAGATGGCAGAACACCTGCCTGCCAGGGGGAAGTAGTGAATTAATTACTTGGGTTTTTTGTTGTTTAAACAGCTTTTGCTCTTGATTTGCCTATTACACTGTCTTTATCTCAACCCAGGAGAATTTTTCTTTTTTAATCTTCTGATTCTCCCCCCCATGCCAATGTGGGGGAAATCAAATGCACGGTGCTTAGTTGCCAGCTGGGACAAAGGCTCTAAAACAGTTTTTACAGAGTTCTATTTGTACATTTCCATTTCTCTGACAAGAAAGCCTCTTGCTGAAAGCTTAAGGCGTTGGCTTCTTAACTAGAAGTCCACCCATCCCAGCTGGAGTAAAGGCTGTGTCGGTTTGGATATTTGCTCAATATCCATAGAAGCATCCATTAGTACAGAGCTGCCCTATTGAACATGCTGTAGGTATCCATAATAAGTCTGACATGTTTAACAATGTGGAGTAATTTGTTCATATTCATTTGCCATCTGTGTTGCACATGTACAGTTACTGTGTGCCCAAACTGAACTGGATTCACTGAATATGTCCACAGTAGCAAGTAATGCAGATTAATAGGACTGGGCTTGCAAAGTCAAACAGCTGGTACTGGGGATGTGATATACACATTAAATCTTTCAAAACAACTTCACTTTGAACTGAGTGCTAAGCAAGCACTTGGATTTCTCAGTAAGTTCTTGGTCTTTTCAGTAAGTGCCATTCAAAGCGTGTGCTGAGGACAATATAGTCATCTTCTCCAAAATTCATTTCTAAACAAAATTTAAATTAGTCTTTAAATGCCCCTACTTGCCTCTGCCTAAAACAAATAATTGGAAAATAGCAAGTAATTCCTGAAGGTTAAGAAGAAAAGGATGCATCTTTTCTTTGTTGTTTTCTTCTGATTTTTGCTTTTATGGAAATGTATCAGTCAACTAAATCTTCCATTGGAAATAATCCCAGATTATGGTTTAACTCTTTAATAGGCGCAAGTACTGGAGCTGAGTTTCTATGATGCCGTGTTCTAAGGGGAAGGAACAGCTGAATAAATGCAACTCTACTCCTTGACAAACCAGTTCAGGCAACAGCTTTTAAAAATTCTGCTGCAAATAGAATTCTTGGAACATCTAGGGATGAGTAGTGTATTCTATGAATAGTCCTTTTGTAAGCAAACTTCATAACAACAACCAAAACTTTCTCTCATTAAAAGCACAAACTTGGTAATAGAGAAGATCATGTTTTACTGGTCTATTACAGCCTCTCCAGAGAGAATAAACAGCTCAATTATTAAAACGAAGCTCAATATGAAGTAAACTATAAAAAATTTATTGGCTTTTCAAAAGGAGCTCTCACTTTTAGCATCTATGAAAGATAAGTGAACACTCTGAATTTATTTTTCATAACCTAGGCACCCCCATATTTATTTCCAGAAAGAAAAGAAAAGAAAAGAAAAGAAAAGAAAAGAAAAGAAAAGAAAAGAAAAGAAAAGAAAAGAAAAGAAAAGAAAAGAAAAGAAAAGAAAAGAAAAGAAAAGAAAAGAAAAGAAAAGAAAAGAGAAAAGAAAAGAGAAAAGAAAAGAGAAAA
>VYXF01010454.1:613110-643017 GCA_013397295.1 Polioptila caerulea
AAGGAATAAGGTGTCAAAAGTATTTTGGGCACAGAGACTTACAAGCGTGCTATGGAAAACAGCATGCTTGCTTTGTAGGATGATTGCTACCATTTTAACAGTCTCCTCTGGTGCAACTGGTATGAATATATATATAGCTATCTAATTTCACCAGTTACTTAAATAAATTCCAAATTATATATATATTGATTCACTTGACTAGGTTGATTCCAAAGAAGCCATTACTGTCAATCAAATAAATGATATGCATTTTCAAAATATTTATGTTTAGTGAATCACATAGTTAATGGGAAAAATAAAAAGCATATTTAAAATTACAGATCATTTGAAAGACTATCTATCACTTCCTTACCCTGCATTACTGCATAGATATATTTTGGCATGTATTTGTTTGTTGCAATTAAATCTGACATTAAGATATATGTAGATTAATTTGGAGAATTTTATTTTTGATTTATGCTGAAGTTTTGCTTCTGTAGCTAAGGATGAAAATTTACATTCACCAATTCTGGCTCTTGATGGACAAAGGTTTAAGGAATGCATAGCATAAAAGCTGCAGAGACCCTTCAAAGTTAATTGCCTGACTATGACATTACTGATGGTGTAAAGGGAGCCACACATTTTTTGTAAGGTCCAGGAAACCCATAACAGTCCAAAATGTGAGCTTCTCTACCACCTACTTGTCACCTTCAGCTGGGGGGCACTCAAACACTTGACTTGCAAAGAAATAATCAGCTATTCCAGTCTTCAGCTGCTCTCCACTCTCCATTGCCAGCGAATTCCATTCTTTTACAAAAAAAAAGAATTCAATGGTAATTACAGGGAGACAATGGGAACATGACTCTATAGCCTACTATGTGGGATTCTTACAAAGGAGTGATGAAATAGAATCCTGACCATTGTTGCTAGGGCTGTTTCTTTTATTTGTTTAGTTTGTTATGTAAAAGCTCTGCTGGGGGCGGGGAGCACAACCCATGCCCGCACATGACTCAGCAGTTTGAGAAAGTATAGACTCGTCAGAGCCCTCCTGGACTAAAGAAGCATTCTTAATTTCTACTTCTCTGAAAGAGTAAGTCTTTAGGTCTTCTCCACAGAGAGGACTTTATGACAGCAGGGGAGAAAGCTGCCTGATAAACACGACAACTTTAAGAATCCCTTACTTCAGGTCCTAGCTGAAGTAAGGTCATCTGTACAGCTCAGCAGGCCCAGGCAGCTGGACACCCTTCTGTCCCCACAACACCCCATACTCAGGTGACTGTTGCCACATGGTGGGAGCAGGCAGTTTTATTCAGGATCATGTACCATATACAAACAAATCCCATCGAGAGCACACCATCCAAGATTTTCTGGGTTTGTTTTTGCAGTAAAGAGTATTTCTAAATATTTTTTCATCAGTTTGGCAATTCCTCTAAAATATTTTAAGGTGAAAGAATCTCAAAATCATTAAGGTTGGAAAAGACCTTTATGACCATTGAGTCCAACCATTGACCCACACTACCATGTTCACCACCACACAATATCCCCAAGTGCCTTCTGAACACTTCAAGGATGATTGTTCAGCTGTTTCCTTGGGCAGCCCATTTGCAATGCCTGACCATCACCAACTTTCTTGTGATTGATATATCATTCAATTATCTGGATATAATATAATTGCCAGAAATATAAGATTCAACATATACAAGTGCAAAGCTACGTCTTATGTACTTGGTCACCAGGATGCCAAAAAAATTGCAAACTATATCTTTAAGAGTAATAATTTTTTTTTTAAAAAAAGATTATAGTTCTACTTACTCATAGTCACAATAAAAAAATGGACAGTGCTATAATTTAATGCTCTTTGCAAGTTATTATTTCAGTAAAAATGCCATTTGTACTTATGGAGGTTTTTTACTCTCTTTACTGTTTTCTGGTATTGTATTAATATGCAGCTATTCAGTCTCTAAGAGCCATCATAACCCAGGAGTAGCTGCAACTCTTTCCCTTGTCTCTCTTTCTCTTACAGAATAAAGGAGAAATTCCAAGAGAGTTTGGAAGGCATGCAGACAAATGTAAACTGGAAATAATTTTTATTTCATCTCTTCTAAACTAAATGCTTGAAATGTATCTTGATTTTCTATAATTAAATTTCTCTTCATTAAAAAAAAATTGCCTTTATAAAAACAAATGCTAGAATAAGCTTGAGTTTACAAATTGTAACACTGTGTGCTGTGATTGCAATTTAGAGTGATATGTTGCCACTTTGAATTATTTTGCATTGGCAGCTGTGGGTTTTTTTAGCATTACAAGTTAATTTGGCCAACAGCCAGAATAAATAAAGTGATGCAAAATGTCTCTACGTTTATTGTACTTGAATAATTGGAAGGTTTTTTTAACTTCAGTGCTCCAGAATAATTTTATGTAACAGCGGGAGGTGTTTAGACTTCAAACTAAACTACTCCTTTGATGTAACTTTTAAGAAAACTGCTTAAAAGATATAGTTTGTTTTAATTACTGAGGCAAATGAAAGAGTTCATGGGATCGATCAGTTTAAGGTTAGACAATTATTATTTTTAGAATACATGTTTAAGGTTTTAGTTTGATTTAATTTTTCAATATCTAAAATCCTTTGGATTCAAATAGCATCTGGAGCCTCAGAAGTTCTTTCTCCTACTTCTTCCATTCCAGTAAGTTTACTTTATATAAAAGTTTGACTGGGATAACTTGTCTTTCTGTTTTGAAAAATAATTTTAAAAAAAAACTAAACCCCCAAAATTCTTCCCTATAATTCATAAATGACTCTCTTTAACTTGTAAAATGCCATTGTTTAGATTCTTATAGGAAGAATACAAAACAGCTCATAAATTCTTTTCAGTACCATTTAATTTACCAGTGCCTTGGTTTCTGAATTAATCCAGAAGTGTCTTTATAGGTTCATTTTTCAATGCTTTAGAAGCCTTAAGCACTTCAGAAATTTTTTTTAAATCCAGTACACAAACTAATAAACAGCTCCAAAATGCAGGAGAAAATAAAAGTATCTGAAACCATATATTTTCTCTTTGACTTGCATGCATGTGGTTTGATGATGGATACTGATATCCTGCTGTATAACATCTGTGCCTGAGATTAGCAGTCTGCTTTTACAATAAACAGAGTTTAGGACTTTTCAACAAGATCCCTGTACTGGACATTATTTCCAATGTGAATGACGCCAGTTTAAGAGCAAATGGAAATGTTTGGATATTATATGGGATGCCTGTATGGGTTTGGAAATTTTTGTGAACTCTGATCTTTTTTTCAGGTGAGTATGTACACAAACCTCTGCTGAAGAAAAGCACACTTCTTGCCATTCTTAAAGAATTGTCCTTCTTCATCTAAGTAAAGACTTCTACCTAGCAGTTATTCTTGATGGTATTGGCAATAATAATCATTAAAAAATATGTTTGCTTGTCTGTTTTCACAAGCTTGCTTATCAAGCTTTCAGACCACTTGTTCACATATAGGTGTCAATCCCATGTTATTTAACAGCATTTTTCTTTCTTAAATATATCCTTGCCTTCAGTACAGAAACATTGGTTCAGTATTCCATGTAAGATTTGTAACTGAGGAACAAGAAAGTAGAAGGGGAAGGTTTGTGAGGAATTTATGAATTGTTCAGCGAGAAGAACAATGAGTGATCAGACTACTGAGTGAAATTTCAGGTTCCTGACTGTATATGTACATGTCTGATGCTTGACTTTTTCTAAGTGCTTTGCAAATATTAACTAATGACTAATGAAATTGAAATTTTAGTAAATTTTTATCGATCATCTTGATCAAAAAAAGGTATTATTAAGGTTGAAAAATTCACAGTTAATGATAAATTGTGCTGTGGAAATCTGTGTTAAACTTCTGATATAATAAATAGACTATCAGTAGATTAAATCAAACATTTATTTGCAATAATTAATTTGCAAGTTGATCTTTAAATGTTGGCTGCATGTTGACCCATTCAAAAATTTGTGATAGGAAAATTTCTATTGCACGTTTCATCAAAATATCCAGAATTTTCTGAGGGAGAATTTATTTCTACAGATAGCAAATTATCTTCTTTGAAAATTACAAAAATTGGAAAATCTTTGTCTATTTTGAATACTTGTACAGGGCATTTGCCATAACTATCCACTATCATCGTCATACTTTAGCATACTTCTCAAAGACTTCTTTAGATAATGCCCTGTTTAGATAATTTTACATATGGATATGGAGACATATCATCTTACCAGTATTTACATTTTAGAACCCTGCTGGACCTAATGGAAATTTATCTGATACATCATTAAAAATATTTAATTCTAATACTAGAAGACAGTCAAGGCTGTAGATAAAGACGGTATCTTTTACTGGACCAACAATTGTAACTGGGAAGAATTTGGCAAAATTTAGGTACAAAATTCTTTACTTTGGTCTAAATACAGAGAAAAAAAATTGTGTCTTTAGTTTAATATGCAGAAATTGGGCATTCTTTGAAAGCACTGGTAGCTTCTGTGAGAAGGGACGTATTTTATTTGGAAGTGAGGAGAGAGAAAGACAGAAAATTAGGGACAGAGAGGAAGAAGACAGAAAGAGAGGAGTTTTGCAGTCTTAGAAAAAAAAGGAATTATTTGTGTCTTGCAGTTTTGCTATACAGAATTCAACTGAGCTTTAAATTTTATTTTATTATTTCATCTTTGGAAGATGAGCTAGTGATCAGTGAAATGAAGTTCTTCTCTATTGAGTGCTGTATTTTCACTAGTTTTTAGTGTGTTAACTATTACACATAAAGTGAATTGATCAAAAGAACAGATTTTCATCAGGAAAATATGGTAGCATGTAGTTACCATTTGTTTGATAACTGCAGAAATATATATCACACGGTAGAGTGATGTATATCACTTTTGGAAGGCTTCACCTCTATCTAATGTATATGTTTTTTCCCCTTGATAGTGACTATAATTACTGTTGCAACTCTTAATTAAATTTTTGTATGTGCAATTATAACATTTTCATGCTCTGGAAGTCAACTGTTTTAATATTTATTGGTTTCACTGAGCCTAAAATAATAAAAAGTAGGTGAAAATATTATATAAGTTCATAAGTATGTCCATGGATACTAATTGTGAAGAACTATGTAAAAAAAAAATCTCCAAAATTATTAAGTTATTCAGATGAAATTTAAATTTAAAATTGAATATATCAGGCACAATAAATCTATATTGATGAGATCCAGGTTGTTATTCTTGCCATTTCAAGATTCTATTAGCTCTGAGTTTTAATGCCTGTATGTATACATGTAAAATATATATAATGAAATATTTTCTTGCTATTATTTGACTACCATGTACTACCATTCCTTAAATAATAATCCAGCTGGAGATAGATTTCAGATCCTTATATAAATTATGTCACTTCTGTGAAGCATTTTTTGTGATTTATCTATCCCAACAAAGTTTTCTTCTCATGTTTTCTGCCTCTAGATGGGGAGAGTTGGAGAGAAACAGTAGAGGTCAGGATTTAAAACTCATTAATCAACTGCACAAAATACTGAAACAACAACTACTACCACCCAGAAACAGGATGAGCGTTAGTTATCCACAGAGAAGTGAAGACTCTGTTAAACTTCCCAATCTCTCAATATCCTGATGTTCCCTGACAAGCCTAAACTGCAGATCATATTCATCTTATTCATCACACCGTGTAAATCTGATGGTTTAGTAAACACATTTCAAGGTTGTGTTTGGCTTAAAGTTAGCCTAGAACAACAGCTTTCCCTTCCTCCAACCCAATTCTTCATTTAGATTCTTATTTTCTTTTTTTATCCAGTTTTTAATGCATAACATCAGTTTGGAAAAGCACATAACAAAAAAACCATCTGTGCAGACATGTGCTATGGCAACTTAATATGAAAAAAATACTAAAAGAAACAAACCACTTCCACCTCTGGATTTTAATTTTGCAATTTTCATAGTTTTTCACCTAGTATGGCAATGGGACTAGAGTGGTGTGACCAAAACCCATTTTAAAAAGTAGACATATTTCCACTGAGTATAGATAAAGTTTTGTGAGAGCTTGAAGAAACGAAGTAATCATGGTGACAATACCAAGGAAAGGAAGATAATTTACTTCCTAGATTGCTTCCAACTATAACCTGAACCTGTGGTTCATGAAATATTTTAGGGTGAAAGGAGTAATCCTGAAGATTAGATAATGTACAAATTCTTTAGGCGACAATATATTTAGGATATTTTAAAAATATATTTACTGTATTAAGATTTCTCCTTTACTATTCATATTACATAGTCACTCTTCATTGTCAGTAGCCTGAATCATCAGAGCCTTGTATCAGATATTACCTCTTTCTGGAATATTTTACATCTTCAGTAAGCCAACTCTGTTGCAAACAGAAAGCTTCAGAGATAAGTTATATTGTCAAAAGTAAAAAGAAAGGGAAGAAGGTATAAAAGAGAGGTTTGCTAAAAAGGGAAGGTGCAGGAAAATGCTCACATTGTTCCTACGTCTCAATAAAAGCCCAAAGCAGCTTAGTGCCATAACCTCAAATTTATGTATATCTATATGTATATAGATATGTGTACATATTAGAATCTTTGGGCACATAACTAAAGGAAACCCAATTCATCACAGACCTTCCTAATTTAATTTAGTCACACAGAGCTCTCCTATTTCCAAGTAATTTCTATGCTGTCTAACTCTCTGAAAATTCCACTTCCAAATATACTGTTGTATTTATCAGATTGTATTCTGTAGTGACAAACTTTACATAAAGACACATAAACCTTTAGCAGATGAATATTTGTCACTTAGTGTTTATCTAGAAGCACAAGGTATGGGTGTCCACCTTTCATGTATTGTTCAGTGGTTTATCAGTTCATTAGTATTTCCTGTATTTTTAATGGAAGGAGGGAAATCAAGTACCCAAGGTGAATTTATAGAGGTGTCTAAAATCCTTCAGGAAGTCAAAAGACTGAGGAAAAAAGGAGACTTAAAATTTATGTAATCACTTCTGTTCTCCTACCTATCTTTCTTTCCAGAACCGAGGTACAACCACCACTCATTGAGGAAGATGTATGACCAAAGTCAAAAAAGCTCCACCTAAACATAAAGAAATAGTATAAAAGTGATTTAAGAATGGGGAGAAGAGAGGGGAAAACTCCACCATAACTGCTGGTATCTGTCAATGGTCTGAACCTGTCTTCTCCCCCTGTTGGAATGCCTATTGTGTAAGAAACATACTCTGTGTGCGCTTAATAATTACCTCAACATAGCTTTTATTGGGGATTAGAACTTGCTAGTATATTGCTTTGAATATATTTTTGCAGTCAGATACTATCATCAGCAATTCTCAAACCTTAACTTGTCAAAATTTTATTAATAAACAATGGTATCCTGGAAACTGCTTATGTGAGTCCTTTGAGAGCACTAGCGGTTGCTGGCTAAAGATGGATAAAGATGCAGAGACCCAAGAGGTGTTTCTCTGTTGAGCATATGACCCTGAACAAGGTAGTTAAAACCCCTCCAACCCAGTGAAATGTTCAGCTAAGAACATTTCCCCTATAATGGGACACTGTAGACTGGTTGGGCACAAGTCTTGGCTTTGACTTGGCTTGACTTCTGAAGTGCTGACTTGTTGTTTTAATAGTAAGGGTTTGAGAAAATCTTCCCTTTTCACATGACAGTGACTCCATTCACATATAACTTGTGTAAACTGATTTATTCTCAGGTTTTTTTTGTCTATACCTTCAATGTTTCATGAGACTGCATAAGCAGTCTCGCTATATATAACTACACAACTTCTAAAAAAAATCTAGCATTTTTATAGTTAGACAATTGCTATTCTGCTGATATCTACAAAAGTTAATATGATATAAAACTATAAAAAAGACAATTTCCTTGTTTCCTTACAATGAAAAGATTCATCATAATAAGTAAGCAAATGACTTATTCTAGCTAACAGTGATAATCACAGAAAATCTGTTTAGATTCATGGGGTGCAAATAATAGTCAGCTATGAAGTTTCAAATGCTTGTTTCTCACAAAAATTTCTATTTTTGAGACATTAAGCAAGTACCCTCTTTCACACAGATTAAATTTAGAGAAGTTTGGAAATATCAGAGTGCCTGCTGCAAGGAAGTCTGCTCATCAGCTGTTTTTCATTAATATGCTGGTATTTTCTAAGATCATAAAGTACAGTAGAAAGAGATGGAGACGTAGGATCTTGCTGACTTTTCATCCTGAATATTAAGATCCTGTGGTTTCTGTCTTGAAATATTGATAGATTTTTTGCTTATTTTTGTCTTGTTTATTTGTCTTTCTGTTCTAGAAACATCTCTCCTCCTAGGGACACAGGATTAAATTGAGATATCTTGTCTGAAAGCAGTGGAGACAGTAACCAATTTGAGTTTTGACATTTAGAGATTGATGGAAGAGAAAATAACGTAGGTAAAAAATTTAGGCAGTGATAAAATAGTATGTTTGAAGCCAATTACTCAGAAGACAGCCTTCATACTAGCAAAGGAGAGAGCTTTACTTCAAGCCACAGAAAACCAATGTGCTTTATAGATGATAATAACATCTCATGTAGAAAAAGCATTTTAATTTCTAGAATATTTAGCTGTATGGCAACTTTTTAAAATTTTCTTAAAGTAAATTAATAAGGCTGTTATGAAAGGAACTGATGGGCAGTGGCAGAGAAATCATAAGGGAATCACTTTCCTGCTAAAAATAGTATTTTGGGAAGAAATCTGTTTTAGGCAATATTTCTGATGCAACATTTTTAATTTTCATAAAGCACCATTATAATGCTGAGTTTAGTTTTGGCTCTTGTAAAGAACAATGTTCTTTAGTTGAAAGCTTTTATTGGCTGTCTGAATTTCTCCCCTGAGTGACCTATTTGGGAATAGCTGCATTAATTTGAATTAGGTGCTTACTAAGGCAGAGTTTAATAATTGGTGTTTTATTTTTTAAAAAATAAATGGTTTTTCATCAAAAGAACTCATCCCAAAACCAAACAACAACTATTAGAAAGAAAAGTATTGTTGTTTTGTTTTGTTTTGGTTTTTTTTAATTAATAAATGCTATTGAGATAAGTCATATTTTCATTTTGTTGAGAAAGTGAGCTGAAAACAAAGAATACTTGTCTGAACTTTCAGCCTGGAAAATCAACATTGACCAGGGAATAGTATGGTGGGAAAGGAATTCTTTCAGTTATAGCAGATGAATGTTGGAAAAGATTGCCAAGGGCAGGTATACAATCTGCCTCAGTGAAAGATTCAAAGCCAATTTACACCACTGTGTGAGACCTGGCTTAGAGATAATAAAATCTTTCCTCCTCTAATGCAGAAACATTGGCTAAACGACCCAGCAGAAACCTGTCACATCCAAAATACTCTTTTAAGAAAAATTCATTACACTGAGAGCTGTGATACATTTTTTCTACTGCCCAAGGAAAATACAAATCTGTATTTCCACTGGGAATTTTGGACACGAGCCAGCAACGTCTGCTTGCAGCCATAAACTCAATTGTATCTTGGGCTGCATAAAAAGAAGTGTAGCCAGCAGGTCGAGGGAGGTGATTCTCTGTCTGTTCTGCTCCAATGAGATTGTCGTAGGCAGAATGGGAGCTTCAGACAAAGTTTATTAAAGAAGCCCTCCCATTGAGTGATAAGGCACAGAAAGGACCCCCTAGCTTTTTAACTCCTTCTCAGGGAGGAATCTAAGTGTGGCTGGATTCAATCCTATCCCATGACTTAATCAATGGCTTATGTCTAAAGAATTAAATAGCTGTAATTGAAACTTCATAGAACTTTTTTTCTGAAGGATTAAGGATGACAAAGAAAGTACAATTATATAAATACACCAAAGGATTTATTTCAATTATTTAATGATTATAATGATGATAATTAGACAAAAATAGCTTAATCAGAACTATTTGCTACAAAGCATGGATAGTTATAGCTGCTAGAGTAGTGTACTTTTTTAGAAGCAATATTGAAGGAATTATATTAAAGCAATTATATTGAAGCAATAATACTAAAGCTAGCAAAACAATTATTAAGTTGAGATTGGTGTTAGTCACCCATACTGATAACTGTGGGTAAATCTGTTGCTCAGCCTCAAGGCCTACCTTTGAGGGGTGTTCCTACTCAAGGGAAGGGTCTTCACACATCTTAGAGAGACATGCTGGAACTCCTCACTGTGCAAAAGCAGGACTGGCTTTTTACTGGATCAAGTGATTGATTGCCAGTCATATATATTCTTTTAGAAAGTGTTGTGCTGAAAAATGTGTTACCAACTCTTTGGTTTCCTTTGCTCAAAACTTGTGACTCATTTCTGTATCAAGGCCTGCCCATCCTTGCTGCTCCCAGACTCATTCAGGGAACACCTGTCTTGCCTGTCCTCATGGCGAGTGTGATAGGTCAGTCCAGCTAGTCTCAGCATTCTTCAGCTCTTAAAACAGCAGACCCTTCTGTCCTGGTTGCAGCAAGAGGGTGTAGTGTGGTACAGTACGGGCACAACTAAGGTGTTATACTGCACTGCTGAGTTCATTCCTGGGGAGCATGATTTCAAGAATGTGATGCTCCCTTGAAAAGAGGACCTGTTTGCCTCACTCTGTCCTGTGGAATAGATGTTGGCATCAGCTGTGGATACTCCATCTTTTAATGACATCCTTCCCCCACCAATCCTTTTGACCTGCAGCTCCAAAGTGTGGTGCTGAAAAAAGTATCAAAACTGAGAATCGAGGTGGCGCTGAGCAGCAGTGCCCGTGGGGCAGACTATATCCCTGTTTAGGCAGAGTACCCTGATCCCTGTTTAGGAAGAGCATCCTGCTACAGAGATCTCACCTGGAGTACTGTGTCCACCTCTGGAGTTCCCAGTAAAAGAAAGACCTGGATCTCTTTGAGCAGGTCCAGAGGATGGTCACAGAGATCATCAGGTGACAGGAATACTTCTTCTCTGAGAAGAGGCTAAGAAAATTGTGGGGTTTTAGCCTGGAGAAGAGAAGGGGTCAGACGGAACTTATAGTGACCTTTTGATAGTTAAAGGAGGCTTATAAGAAAGATGGAAAGAATTTTTTACCAAGGCCTGAAATGACAAGACATTGGGTAGCAGTTTTAAACAGAAAGCATGTAAGTTTACATTGAGCATCAGGAAGAATTTTTTTTTTTTTTTCTTTTTTTTTTTTTAAGGCACTGGAACAGGTTGCCCAGACAAGCTGTTAGTACCTCATCATTGGATGTGTTCAGAGTCAGTTTGGTTGGAGCTTGGAGCAACCTGATAAAGATGACCCTGCCCATGGCAGAGGGTTTAGACTGGAGGATCTGACCTGTACAGAAGAAGTTTTCCCTGTGGGAAATGTTTGTCATTATTAGCTGCTGAAAGGAAGAAGATCACAAAAACATACCTGCAATTTACTTTTATTGCATGAAATAATATATTTCTACCATGAATTTCCACTGTACATTTCCAAAAGCATGAAGACATGATGACAAAAAATCCATAATTTAATCTCACTTACTGTGTTTAATAAATTACAGAATTTCATTCAGTTACTTCATACAAACTAAGTAATTAAATGTAATTCATCTCTGATTTCAGGCCAGAGGTCACACAGTGGAGACTCTCAAGACTGTACCACTTGATCTCAAATATGCAGAGGTGAATTGCAGTAGGTCTGGAGCCTTGCATATAGCATTTTGCTTGTTCTAGGAGGTGTGGTTTTGACGTAGCTGATCAGCTGTTTAATCCTTTTCCCAGCAGTTTTGTGTAGCAGCATCACTGGATGTAGTCTTTCTGAGCACCAACTGTTAATGACCTGTTCTAGTTGTCTCTCACTTTTGATTTGCGTTTGTCTATCCTGGTTCTTATTATGCCCTTTCTGCTCTAATGAAAACATCATTATAAAGAGTTATGTTTACAAAATCTGATTAGATCACTTATCTCTCTCAGAAATTTTCTTAAAACTCTGAAGTCTGTGGGTTTTTGAGTTGTTTTCCACCTTTATCCTTTCAATATGAGCCCTTTAGATCTCTGGAATATTTGTCATTTAGTGTCACGTGAAAAAAAATAAACTCATCCTAATTGCTCTGCTGCTTTGAACTCCATGCTTCCAGTACACTTTTTAATTTGCATTTAGGCATGGAGTCTGTTTATTCTAGAATGCCAGCATTCTTTTGAATGTCAGCATTTGGCCAGAGGTACTGGGGTCAGAAATGAGTCCTATGATAAATCACTATTATCAAATCTCAGTCATTAGAAGTAAAGGCTTTTCTTTATTTTTGACACCTCATTTCTTGCCTAAATCAAGCCTTATACTGGTGAAAGATGTGGAATAAACTGGATATTGTAGTCCCAGTTCTCCAACTGACTGTTGATGTAACCTGATATATAGAAATCTCTTACAGCCTTGAAAATATTGATCTTAAAAGAAATCTCAAGACAACCAAGAGACTGAGAAGTATTTAGTCTCTCCTTGTATATCACTGGCCTGGCATTGATATCACACTCTCACCCCAGCACACTCTGACCAGGTTCATTTAGGTTTTCCACAAGGGGGAGGTTTAATGCTTCAATATAAAATTTACTTATTTAAAGATAATTGACATTACAAAATATTTTGATTTAGCATAACATGATGTATTGATATCACAAGACAAGCACAATACAGTAATTGC
The DNA here is from genome assembly GCA_013397295.1 of Polioptila caerulea. Lineage (NCBI taxonomy): Eukaryota > Metazoa > Chordata > Aves > Passeriformes > Certhiidae > Polioptila > Polioptila caerulea. Next base: position 625,794 of record VYXF01010454.1, read on the forward strand.
AGTGTGCAGCTGGATCACAGTGAAAACACAATTCTTATTACTGGTCTTTGTATGTTCACTGTCACAATGCTGTGGCATACCTAATTGCTGGGAGACATTACGAAGGTTGCAGTCAGCTCAAGGCTACTTTTCTCTTCAAGGTTCATTTTGACAGTTGCTCAGTTTTTGAGAGCCATTTCTCTCAGGCTGCTCTGACTAAATCGGGAAGAGATTCACTTTTTTTTATTAACTCAGGGAAAGCCATTCAGACAATCGGCTGATTCACTTGACTAATACAGCCCTGTAAGTAGCACAATGGCCACCTGCTGGTCCCTTTGGTGTTCAGGTAAGTTCAGCTGTCTTTGCAACGTCTGTTCTCATTCCTTGTATCCTACCCTGGAACTACTTGAGCACATCACCTTGGCCCATATCCTCCATGTCTTCTTCCACTGTAGAAGCTTACTGATCAGTCACGCAGATACATCCCATTTTCAACCAGTGTTCTCCATAGAGAAATTACCGTGTCATAATAAGCACATTGTGATAATGCTCCATCAAAGGAAGCAGGAGATAAAGATAAAACAGAGATACAAACTTGATGACTAAAGCCTTTTACCATTAACTCACCTTTGTTGTGTGACTTGGCACAAGACAGATTCCTTGACATACATATTTACTTTGAATGACCAATGCATATGACTCAGGAGCCAGAGTACAGGAAACTGCTCTTTGGGATTGCAAAATGCTTTTAAAACACGTGTTCTTTTTTTTTTTTTTTTTAACAGTTATTTCAATTTAATATAAGTTTAAGCAATCCAGAGAGCTGTTCTAGCTCATGTCTCCTTAATACAGTTGCCTTTGAATGTCTTTGAGACCTAGAGTTGAAGACTTTGTTACTCCTCCTACCCTTAGCAGCAGATAAGATCTGTGGGATGATGAAATGCACCATAGGGGTGGGGGGTTTTAGTTTGTTTTTAGTTTGTTTTTGAACTGCAGTCAAAATGGCATTGGATTTGAAATTGTTTAGTCTGAGTCTAGAAACTGATCCCCATTCACAGAGGCAGAGAGGGTCAGAAATTTTTATAAACAAATCAAATATGATCTTGAAGGAAGTAATGTCCTCAATACAAGATCTGGAATATTGGGGGATATTGCTTTGTTTTCAAAAGAGTGTCTCAAAAGATTATTGAGAACTTCTGTCAAAACCTGCAAAGTATTAAGTCATCCACTCTTTCAGCAAAAGAAAATTTGCATTGGTTAAGACTGTCTAAGCTTTCTTCTCTATGGGGAATAAATGATGGTACACTTTAAATTTGACATGTCTATATTCAGAAACTGTGTAGATCGAGCCTCACTAAAGAGAATGTACCAGAGGTCATTAAAAAGTCTCTTGTAAAGTTATTGATATTTTTGAACAGAGGAAAGAACACTTTGTACCTATTTCTTAACAATTCATCTCTGATAAAGCTGAGAGACAAGGAATTAAAAGTTGAAATACAGTAAAACCAACAAGAATAGGAACATACATCTATATTTGATTCTAACCTTTCATAGTCTTCATCTATATTTTTAACAAGGGTGTGATGTTTTCACATTCAAATAAAGAAAGCTGAAATTACTTTTCTTCAGATTTGGAATAATTTCTGCAGCTGCTGCAGATATATTGGTAACAAAAAGGAAAGAAAACTCTCCATACCACTGACATTCAGACACATGTCGCTGGGGAGATACCAGAAATGTTCATCTTCTCAGATTTTGGGCTTTTGGAAGGAAATTAATTTGTTATCGAACTTCTTTCAAAGAACCAAAAAGCTCAAAATCATGTATACTGATGGCTAGGAAAGTCTCCTAGCCAGCATGCTGTGATATCAGATAGTTTTTACCAGTTTTGCTGTTCCATTTTCAATGAGAATGTCTTGAACTCTGTGGGTTGAAGTTTCCGGGGTTTTTAGGGTTTTTTTTTGTTGGTTGGTTGGTTGGTTGGTTAGTTGTTTGGTTGGTTGATTGTATTTTTTTTTTTTTTTTTTCAATAGCTGTACTTGGAAGACTCCTTCTTGAAGCAGTTGATTTTGGAAAAGCTCTTTAAGAAATTTGCAGTGCTGAAGATTCCTACCAGATTAAGATATGAAGCTAAATTATACTTTAAATTTTAAAAGGAATCTAAAAGAAACCTTTGACTGACAAACTCTTTAGGTGAAAATACTGTTAGCTCTGGGTTTGACACAGGAATATGGGTTCTGAGTGGACACAATTTTTGTGTGTTCTAATTCCATCTACCTTTGTGTCCTAACGTAGCTTTTTATGTATCTACGATTATGGAATTTCAAAGATTAAATGTGCTTCAAAAAGACATGTGAGCACTTCAGCAGCCTTTGAGGACTACCGAGAGAAAGACTAAAGCTAAAACTTCCCAAAAACTGCTATCATAGAACAAAGATGCTGGAGTCAGTAGGAATGAGAAAAAGAAGTTCCACAAAGTCTGTCTTGGCCCTTCAGACGCAGCAGATAGGTTAGCTTTTGGAAAACTATAGCCACTGTGTCAGTAAAATTGTCAGTTTGATATAAAAGTGTTACCTTCAACTACAGGTAATAACAGTCTAGAATAACAATATGGAATAATGGTATATTGGTATCAAGTTTTACATGATTCCAAGAGAACTGAACTACATAGCACGGAAGGTTTTTAGCGGCCAAGTTAAGGATTGTTCTAACAGAATTATGGCAAAGTTCTTTTGTCCTAAATGCCTTTTTCCTTAAAGGTAAAAAAAGTATCTCCTGAGATAAAGCATTGAACACCAGTGACAAGGAAGAATTCTGCATTTAACCATGCCTTCATTATTTTGTTTTGCTTGATATAGGTGTCCATATACATTAGATGTTGAGAAATGTTATGTGTTTTAATTCCTTCTTCAATCAAGGACAATTTATTTCCCAATTGTGCATTGTGACTTATACTCATGAAGTGGGATGTGTAACTCATCAGTATTTTTGTTCTAACTGTTCTGAAATTAATGTCTCTCATTCCTATCTGGGTGGTAGACACCTTGCAGACTCAGGGACTGAAGAATTTCAAGTCAGGAATTCAGAAGGTTTATGCAGTGAAAGGAAGACTTGACAATTATAAGTATTTTCTTCAAAACACGCAAACAAACACCAGCCAAAAAACAGCCAAACTCCAACTCACAAAACAAACCCACAATGTATTAAATGAGAGGTGAAATTTTAGCTACTGCATAAAAATACCTGGGAACTGCTGTGGCCGGAGGAAACTATTGCTACCATTTTTAGTGTGTTTGGGATTTTTTTTTAATTCCCAGACAAGAGCTCTGTCCTCCTGTTTATATGCATAAATTAACTCCATGTTACAAAAGAAAATAACAGTAATGTCATCTCTTGACCAGTATGTTATTAGGAGGACAAATGCCCAGATTTTGATTTTGCAAACAGGTGCCAGAATAGACTTAAACAATTTAATAATTTAACAATTGAAATCAGATTTAAACTGCATCAAAAGCAATATGACCAGCAGGTTAAAGGAAGGGATTCTTCTTCTCTGCTCTGTTCTTGTGAAAACCCCCCTTGCAATGCTGCATCCAGCTCTGGAGTCCTCCACAAAAGAAGGGAATTAGAAGGGTTGGAGACAGCCCAGAGAAGGGCCACCACGATGGTCAGTGGTCTGGAGAAGCTTCCCTATGCAAAAAGGCTGAGAAAGTTAGGGGTTTTCAGCCTGGATAAGATTCCAGAAGACTTCACTATCATCTTTCAGTATCTAATGGAGGCCTGTGAAAAAGTTGGAGACGATTTTTAAAGGATTTGAAGCAACAGAACAAAGAGCAATGGCTTTAAACTGGAAGAGGGTTTAGATTAGATATGAGGAAGAAATTCTTTACTATGAGAATGGTGAGGCACAGGGACAGGTTGTCCAGAGAAGCTGTGGATGATCACCCCTGGAATTGCTGATTAGAGTTTTGATCAACATGATCTAGTGGAAGCTATCCCTGCTGATGGATCATTAAGGTCCCTCCCAATGCAAACCATTCTACAATTCTATGAACATGGCAAAAGATGTGCATTTTAATTACGTTGATGTTCAATTAGTCAAGTAAATTCTTATTTTGCCATGAAATGTTGCAGAAAGTTTTCCCCTTTTTTCTGTAATTTGTAAAAAGTTTTTCATCATTGAGTTAATTAAACCTTAACTGAGCACAGGGAAATGTCAGAATAATTCTGGGTGGGGTTGGCAGCACTGACACAATAGAAACCCATCTTCTTGTACCATTGAATGTTTAACTTAACAGAAGGGCTCCACTGATGGTGAACAGGATGGGGTCTTCAAAAATGATCTCACCTTCTTTCAACTGATTTAATATTTATGAGCATTCTGTGAGAGTCTGAAGAGTGATTTTTATTAGAATTCTAAGTTCTTCTAAAAGTATTTTCTCTTTTTTCTTAAATACAGTTTTATAGTTCTCCAGTTGTTACAGGGCTGTCTTCAGGTTGCCTGTGGCCATCAAAGCTCTTTTATTTATGCACAAGAGAATTTTAAGTTGTAGTCAGCCATTAGCAGAACAGCAATAGCTTACTGAAAGATTATAAAAAACTGCATACCTCTAAATCAAAATCTTTGCAGTGAAGAGCATCAATACATCCAGTGTAATATGGCAGTGAATAAATTACCATATACTCCAACTCTACATTGAAACAAAGTTTTAAACTCTGATTACTACAAATGACAAGCAAAAAAACCCAAACCTGAAAAAACCTTTCCACTTATTAGTAAATAAAAGTGATACTGAAGGACTAAAGTCCTCTCCTTTATAGCACTGTATAAAACAGATCATGTCACATCTTTGAACATAACAGCAAAGCATTTGAATTAACACTTTATAAATCCTTTTACATTATATCCATTAAGTAGACACCAAAGGCAAGGTTCTTGATATAGAATGTATCAGCTATATTGAGAAAACTTTAAGAAAATAGCTACTGTTAAAATTCAGAAGTACATATGAGAAGAAAAACTATTTCCTTTCATAATAAGTACTTTTAAAGAAGAAACACAACTTCAAATAAAATTTGTGCAAAGATGTAGGTACTACTTCCTAATAAATAGCAGAATACTGTAGAACAAGGCAAAGATTAAAGGCTTTAAGTTTTTTCAGAATATATTTAGAAAGAAGGGATTCTAACTGCTCCCTGTTATATAAGAATGTCTTTTATTCTGTTTCACATAAACGAACTACTTGGATTCTATTCTCTGCTATAATAACATAAGCTATATTAACAAGGGAAAGCTTCTGCCCTTTAATTTTATCAGAGAGTTTCTTGGAAAGTAGTTTGAAGGTAATCTTGAGAAATAAATGAAAATGGTATAAAGACTTTGTCCCATTTCAAAAGAAAAAAAAAGGATGAAAAAATGGGACAAAAAAAAAGATGAGTTTCAGTTCACTACAGTGGTGAGTCGGAACTAGAGCAAACTGTAAAGAAGAGTAAAATATGAATACACTTAGTACTGAGGTTATGCAACAAGAATTTCTTTAAACAATAATAGAATCACAGATCTATGAGTGTCAGAAAGGGACTCTAGAGGCCACCTAGCAAAACCTTCAGTTCAAAGCAAATTCTGTTTGACAATGTTGTTTTGTCCAGTTCAGATCTAAGTGTCTCCCAGGGTGGAGATTCTACAAACTCTCCCAGTACCCTCCTTGTGTTTACTGCCCCTCATAAAGAGAAAATTTTTCTTATATTGAGACAGCAACTTGTGTTTGTTACTTCCTGCTAGAAGTCTCAAGTTTCTAGTACCCTTGATTTTGGGCACCTCTGTTCACTGTTGCCTCTTAAGACAGCCTCCAGTTGTCTCTTTGCTTGGAGCAAGGTCTGGGGCTGTGTTCTCTGTCTGATCATTAAAGACCCAGTGAATTTTTCTGTTCTTCCTTCCTGATGGTGCACAGCTCATTCACCTCTTCCTGCTGCCCTTTCAGTTGGTGACTCCGCACCGCAACCAGAGCAAGATTCACACAGGGAGGGCGCTGGTTAGGTCCTGAAGGGAGGCACCAGACACTTCTAGGGCAATTCCAGAACAGCAGGCACTGCCAGAGATGAGGATGGCAGCATAATATCGAAGTAGTTGTGTCTAGGTGAGGGTCTCTGCTGTGGTAGGAATATCTACTTCAACTGGTGTTAGAGATGGTGGTACCAGCATCACTGCACGTTTTTGAGTAAAGATTTCGGGCACCTTAGTGCCATTACTGCACCATGACAACTGCTGAAGCTGTGTTAACCGCCCTTTTTCCCTCCATTTAATGACATATTTTCAGGACCTCGTGTTGCTCTACATACAAGTTGGTTCACATTTAGTTAGTTAGTAGTTGTGTTTTGCAAGTGTCTCTTACTAAATAACACCAATTAAAATCCCCTGGAGATGGATTAAAATACTGCCAAGTACATCAAGAAACATGAATTTTGCTATGTTCTTTTTAATTCTTAAAAGCTGATCTATAATAGAGTAGTGGATATAGATGAGCTTTAAAAGTGTACTGGATCTATCTTTCAACAACATACACTGTCATCGCATCACTTCTTGTACTCCAGCTCTAACAATATTGCCTCTAACAATATTCACATTAATTTAGAAGAATAGTTGCTGGATTTATTTTTCCATTATTATGTAGCTTTCAAAGAAAACGTATGGAGTTTATGTTTCCTTAGTTTAACTTGTGGATAAATGATATCAATAACAACCAATAGCAAAAAACAGTGCTTGTTAAATTTGTTGTATTATCACACTGAGACCACTCACAGTGATAAGCAACATATAGATTTCTTGGAATTTCCTATGACTAATGTATGCAGAACTGAACACTGCCTTTTAATGTAGTCTCCTCTGCTCAGTTTTTATACTAATTAGTGTATTTAAATATTAAAAAAATACATACATATATTCTAATACTCAACAATCAGGTATACTCCGGAAAAACTTAAAATACTGTCAGTATAATTTACATTTTAATGCTTAAAGAACATTCTGTCTTAGTACTTATGACATCTCTGCAACAGTCAAAACATAATAGCATTATTTTTCTCTTTAAGCAAGAAGAATTTCTGCTGCCTAATTCAGTGACATTACAGTGTTTATGTTTTGTTCTTCATTCTCTTTCTAATAATTCTCTGTACTCTGATTGTGTTTTGATGACAATAAAGTAGTATGCTTACAATTCCAGATTTTTATCCAGTCTTATGTCTCAGGAAGTTGAATTTAAAGTCTTATATCATAAATATATAATAGAATCTTAGATAAGGTTTTCTGTTCAGTTTTTTACACACATATATTTCTTAATAGTGGAATATATATTTGAATCAGACTTCAAAGGTGGTCCTAATTTTAGCAGAGGGTTGGACTAGGTGACACCCAGAGGTCCATTCCAACCCCAGGTGTTCTGAGTCTATGAGTTTATTGCCCAGTGGATCATGTTTGAATACAGCTTATCTAGCTGCAAACATAGATGATCATCTATGTCTGGTGTCAGTATCTATCTTTCCAGTCAATTGAGAGATTCATGAGGTTTCTGCTTCCTCCACCTAAGTATCTAGCACCGTCTGAGACACCCTAGGTTATCTGAAGCATCCACACTGTGCTGAAAGATATGACAAAAAGCCTGTAATAGCTTTGCTGTTAGGTGGAAACCAGATGCAAATATCTCTAAACATCTCACAGTTAGGAAGTATAATTCTATGTTGAGGGAAATTAATATCAGGTTTATAAACACCATCTTATACTGTCCACATTAAGATGAAACAAGTCGATTCTAGTTAATTCTAGTTCACTTTCTCTCCAGGAAGTACAAAAGGGGTGTTGACAGCTACCTTAGATCAGAGCTGACTATACTTCAGAACTTCTTCAGTTCTGGTGAGACAAATCCACTTAGGTTTTAATGAGAATATTCTATAGAACTTCACAGTCAGCTCAGACTTGATTCTTCTATTTTGCATCTCTGGCCAAATTTCACTACAGTGAAAAGTACAGCTCCCAAGACAGACAGTCTTGGAAATTTTATATTAACTTTCTTTTGCTAGGAAAATTGACCAGTTATTTCTATTCTGTGGTATTTTTTGACATTGTTACTTGATGAAAACTAACCATTAGCTGGTGGTGATTACATCCTTTAAACATCTTTGATGAATGATTTTTTTTGAGGAAAATATTAGAAAAATATTGCAGCTATTTAATAAGTTTAGTTCATTCTGGTCCATCTGCTCCTCAACTTCTCTAAAAGTCTTTAATTGCCTTTGTAGAAGGAAGTTATTCCTTTAGAATCTTTATCAATCTCCTCCAATAAAATATATTTGTCTATGTCTCAATTTACTTTACTATGCATTATAGTTTCAACAGATTCACACAACTCAAAATTCAGACTCACTGGTCTGTAGTGGCTCAGGTTACCTTCATAAACTTTTAAAAAATAAAATCTCTTCCCTATCCCTAATTCTTCTGATATTGAAATTGTTTAAACAAACACATTGTTCCATCAGTAGTAATTCTGACATAATCTTCCACCAAATGCTTTTGAAATTAATTTTGTCTGTTCAATTGATTCAGTTTTAGTATTTTCTTAATTTATTTTCCTTTTTTTGCATAAAATTTAAGGGAAACTTAGCTTTAAATACTTTTTCTTTTAGTTTTTCTTTACATCATCTTTCAATCTTTCACAAATATGTTTAATAAGACAATTATAATGAGTAAAAAAAAGGGCATAATATTATTTATATCCTTAACCATAGTTTTTACATTCAAGATCTGCTTCTGGTCTCACTCTGTTCCAGAAATCAATGATTCTGTAGATAATAAATATGAAGAGACTTTCCTAATAAACCCTCTGGCATTCTCTCAGTCCAGTGGAGGTTATTTCTTTTACCATGAAGGCCCTCTAGCCTAGAGGCAGACTGATGGGCATGTTTGTTCTTTATCACTCGGTCACCAAGAGTTGGGACCCAGCTCAAGAACACTGCAGTCCCTTTCAATACGTCTATATCATCTTTCCTATGGGAATCAAGGGACAAACTTGCAAAAAATGCTTTAATAATGTGTCTTGTGCTTAAATGGACCTGAAAAAATACTGTCAGAATATAAAGGAAGGAGAGAATATCTGTTCCCTTGACCTGGACACAGACCTTTCCTATGCAGAAAGTTTCTAGAAGAAATTTGTGAAATGTTCTTTCTTCTATCCTTTAGGCACCTCTTACATTTCCTATGACTTTTCAAAGACACTCAAGAGTGGTCTTACAATGATATAGAGCAACTTGCCCAGCGCTTGTGGGTGAATCCCATCAAGTCCCATGGACTTGTGTGTATCCACTTTTTTTGAATGTTCTTCAGCTTGGTCATCCTCTCCTGAGTGTGAATCTGCTTTAGACTTTCCCTCATATTTTAGGGGCCTGAGACGTCAAAGGTCATTCTTACTAGAAAGATTAAGATAACAAAAGCATTCTATACTTTAGCCTTTTCCCATGTGTTTTTGTCACTAAATCCTCTGCTCCATTCAGCAGAGGGACCACATTGGGCTGTATTTTGCTCTTCTTGCTCATATTAATCATTAATTATGTGGCAATTTTTTTTTGTGCAATTGATGGAAACTGTTCCCTTTCAAAATACTAAGAAATTTTTTTCAGAGCTAGGAGATGACTGAAGCATTATTGGGTTTTTTCTGCTTCATTAGATTTTATTCAGAGTCTTCACATCACATTAGATCTGTTTGTTTTTATGAAATGTGACTTTTCTCACCAATATCTGATGCACATTTAAAATGAGAAAACCATACATGGCTGGTGATAGACAATTAGGGAGATTTCTTTAAATAGGGAAAACCTTGCCAGTTATGTTCCAGGCATCTGTGTGTATGTATTTGTATTCGTATCAACAAGAAAGATTGTCGCATCATGCAGACAGTTGCAGAATGTGACAATGCAACACACTTCCTAATAGGAATTATAATAAATAGAAGAGAAGAAAAGGGTAAAAAAAAGAAAAGAAAATAGAAGATAGAGGGTTTTTTTTGTTTATTGTAGCCTACTTCTAGCCCTACACTCTTTCTAATATAACTTCCTGAAAATGTTTATGAAATTCATTGCACTACTTATAACCTAAATTCAGAAAATTACCTTTATTTCATTTAGTGTGAACTACTAATCACATACATGAGCTTTTCCACGTAAGCGATTATAGTTTATGAAAAGTCCTAACAACTTTTAAGTGCAATGAATGGACAATTAAAAATATATATATATTGTCATAGCACAGATTATTTTCAAATCCTGTTCCCAAAGGAAAAGTACAAACTCCTTGAAATTAATAAAGGAGATTAGACCTTTAGATGTGTTGCATTTCTTTATTTTGTTTTCCTTTTGAAGGTTTTTTAGCAATGTTGAAGTACTAAGGATACCATTTAAATAATATAACTCCAGGCATGCCTAAAGGAGCCGTCTGGAATTCTAAAATGCTATCATAGTAAGTGGGGAGGTGCATGTCATTTTAAGAAGCAATTTGGATGGTCATATGTACAAATCTAATTTAGAATGAGTCATGTTTTAGAAAAGCTCATCTCTTTTTTCTTTAAAAGTATTCTGAGATACCTTATTTCGAATTATAGAATATCCTGTGTTGAAAGACACCCACAAGGTTCACTGAGTTCAACTCCTGACTCCAGACAGGGCAAACTAAAAGCTAAATCATATAGCTAAGAGCATTCCCCAGATGCTTCTTGAGCAGCGACAGGCTTGGAGCCATGACTGCTTTCCTAGGGAGCTTGTTCCACTGCTTGATCAATGAACCCTTCCCTAATATTTAATCTGAACTGTTAGTGATGCAGCTGTAAGGCATTCCCTTGTGTCCTATCACCAGACACTAGAGAGACGAGGTCATCACCTCCTTCTCTGCTTCGTCCCATGAGGAACTTGTAGATAGCAATGAGATCACCCCTCAGCTTCCTCAAAGCTGAACAAACTTACTATGTTCAGCCACTCTGCATAAGTCATGCCCTCTAGACCTTTCACCATCTTTGCTGTCATCCTCTGGACACATTCTAATATTTTTACATCCTTCTTGCATTTAGAAAGGCAAAATTCACACAGTACTTGAGGTGAGGAAGCGCCAGTGCTGAGTACAGCTGGACAATCCTTTCCACCAGTAAGTTATGCTGTGCCTACCCCCCAGAATATAGTTGGCTCTTTTGGCCTCGAGGGCATATTGTTGACCCACACTAAGCTGGTCATCAAACAAGCTCTCCAGATCCCTTTCTGCAGGTCTGCACTCCAGGCTCTTGTCCGCCAGTCTATACATTCATCCAGGATTACATTCTCTGGTGCAGAATCCAGTACTTGTTATGTAAATTTCATATGATTGGTAATTGTCCAATGAGCTGATCTATCATGATCTCTCTGTAAGGCCACTTTGTCCTTCACAGAATCAACTGCTTCTATCTTAGTATTGTCAGCAAACTTATTTTGTGTGCATACATCTCCTGTGTCCAGGTTATTGACTAAAACATTGAAGAGAACTGGCCCTAAAACTGAGCCCTAAGGAACATCACTAGTGACTGCCTGCCAAACAGGTTTTACCCCTTTTCTGCTTCACTGTCTTAGTATCTGTATCAAAACATTGTTTTCAACATGCTTCAGAAATTTCCTGGACCTGTTTGTGTATACATTCAATGGAAAAAACCAAACCAAAACTTGGATAACTTGAGTAAACATTAATATTCACTGGAATTTGCAATTCTAAAACCTGTGGGCACTTTTCAGAAATTCAGTCCTACAACTAATGTATCCTAGGTCAATGTCATTCTATAGAAAAATTCTGAATCCATAGAAGAATTCATTATTTCCTTACCTGTAAACAAAACATAAATAAAAGTCACCTGAATGGCAAGCCCTTTTGAAATCAGATGAGATTTCATTGTGTCTTTTCAATCCTTGCAAATTACAATGAGGCAGTTACACGTAAAGCAGTTTACTATTGAGATGTATTTTAATCTGACATGCAGACCATAGGTAAACTGACATATCATATGACCCATCATAATCATGTAGCCATAAATATACAGCTCTTGAAGGTACTTTGAGGAAATGTAATTTTTTGAGGGAGGATAACCCATCATTTGTTGAGGGAAAAGAACCACTTATGGTTTGTTTAATCCATTCTTAAAAACCTCCAGAGGGGGAGACCTCAAAAACTTGTATTTAGAAAATACTTGCTTTTTTCCCCTTGCCCCATAATGTTTCTATTACCCAAATTGCTGAAGAAAACAACTACTTCACCAGTTTTGCTGCAACATTTTCCGAATTGTCTGAGTCTTCATAGATCTTTTCTTAAAAGGCATGTTTTCTGGTTTCTTCTCAATTCTACTTCTACTAATTTTTTGTTTCCTTTCCTCCAGACCTCTAACATCTTCCTTAAGAGTTGGTGCATGACAGTCAACATAGTAAGGTATCTTCCTTCCTGAACATTTTCTTGATTAGGGAAACTGGGGAGGAAAGGAGACGAAGGGACTACTTTAAAAATGTAAGATTTTTTTTGCATTCTTATAAAACACACTTTTCTACATTTGCAGTCTCACCAACATCAAATATTAGAAATCCACTTTTCTTTCACTACTTCTATTTGCTTTTACTATTTTTGACTGACATACAACAATCTTGTTAGTCTGCCTCACAAATTAAATTTATCTTTTCAAAAGTACTTTTTAGTCCATTATAACCTCCACATTCTTCTCTACAACGCTGTGCCCAGCCATTTTCTCCTTATTTTGTAGCTATGTATTTGATTTCTCCTTTCAAATACTATATTGAGTGTAATCCTATTGATCTGGGGGTAGTTGTCCAAAACTTTTATAAACTTCTAACACCATGATTTTAAGTAGTAATTTTAACTTTGCCGGTTTGGGCATCATACACTGTTTTCCTAAGTGCAATTTCCATCAGTCCGCTAAGCAAATAAAACTACTGAATAGTACTAATCTCATAATCAATATTTACAGGACTTTAATGAAACACATTATCAATTAGGTAGTAAGCCATACTTAATCTCTTACACTGGTCGTATTTTCCTGAAATAATTACACAGAGGTAAGGTGTTTCCTGTGAAAATAACTTCCTCGGTAGGGAAGCTGAGTAGAAAAAGAGGAAAGAATCATTAAGATTTTTCTGACATAATTTTCTATCCATAAAGAATTGTGGTCTAATGCATGTCAAATTTAGAGAAAACTATGAAGTAAGAGAATTGAGTACATTCTGTTTTATTTGAATTTAATATAGACTATAAAATACTGAAATATATCAGAGAATCTTATTCAGTTGTCTTCAGTGTTATACACAAACTAAAAGAAAACCCTTTTGTATTTTAAAGTAGCATGCACAAGTCTTACTTACTACAAAAATTTATACTTTTTCTATCTAAAACCAATCTGTATCAGTGATCAGATTATTGATGATCTACTATGTGTAGAAGGAAATGCTGAATTTATTTTTTGTTTTTTGGATTGTTTTTTCTCAGAAAGGAGCAGGAAAAATTTTAACTTTGATTTTTTTCTCTTTGCTGTTCATGATATCCAGAAACATCATTGAAATAATATTTATCATTTTATCTACCATTGTGTATGTGCATTTCTGAACATTTATATACATTTCTTACATTTATATATATGTAAGAGTTACATGTTCAGACATGACAAAACACATAGCCTCATATTACAAGGACAAAAGTTAGGATGCAGATGCAAAGCACTAAGTGAGTTAAATTAAATGGATAGTTCCGTTTCTTAAAGGGAGGAAAGCTGTCCTTAATATTAGTCAGGATATGAAGTTTCAATACTTAGGATTTCCAAATAAAAGGTAAGAAATTTTGTGCAAGTGAATGATTAGATTACTGACAGATTGAAAGGTGGCTAAAATAACTTTAGGCTATATGGTACTGCCAAAGCACAGTCTAACTAGCTGCCTGCACTGTTTTCAAGGAGAAGCTTGCTATGCATACATATTTATACACATAATTTTTTTTTTTCTCATATGACAACATCGTCTAAGGACAACGGGGCAGATGTTTAATGTATTTAGATGGTTATTGTCTGCCTTCCATTGAATGCTATGACTAAAAACCTTTTATAAAACTGTGTTATGCAGTACACTAATAATCCTGTAAAATGCAAAATATATATATTTTAGTGAAGATTTGGTAAGAATCAGTAAATAATGCTTGTTCTACTAATCAAGGAAACGTGGACTCTGGTATAAATCTTGAAAATGAGAGAGGATTTGAAAAGGAAGAAAATGAGCCCTAGTTCATCTCTTAGTTCATCTCTCAATTCATTTATTTTTACATCTCCTGGATCATGCTGAAATTTCTTAATGTACTTTCAGCTTAAACATCATCTAATCATCAAAAGTATATATTAGGAAGCATGAAATTACTCTGTTCTTTGCTCTGCAGTGCCAGCTGCAAGCCTGAATCATAACAGAAGCAGGATAAATACAGAAATCAAGAGAGCACTGCTAAAGCTAAAGCCGTGTATGATCAGAGCTATTCTTTCTAATGCTGTTTAAAGTTCACTAAGACCAGCTTTGGGTTTTCATGGATGTGCTTAAAAAACTTTTCCCTTTAATAACATTCCACTGTTAACAGCATGTGAGAAGGATCTTAGCTGAAAGAGGCTACTGCCTGTCATAAACAAGGGTTAAAACACTTTTTAGCAGTTCCACTGACAAAAGAACTACATAGCAAAAAAACCCCAATGAATATGTTGCATAGCAATGGACTTTTTTCTTGACATCAGTACACTCCTGAAGGAATCATACTCTCTGCTCTACTATCAGTTAAAATCAAGGTCTAGCAGCAAAAATTATTTCACCCTGCAGGAAGAACAGTAAAGACAGCCTGCTGTGCCTGTACTTGAGGTTACCTTGTTGTCATACCAAAACAGAACACAATAACAAGTGTAGCTGAGAAGAAAATAGCCCAGTTCTTTACAGGAAATCCAGCATGTTAGTATAATTAAACTATGTTCAATATTCGTCATTCTGAAATCTCTATTAATGCCAAATAAAATTTACGATAAAAATTGGATATTAAAAATAGTTTAATACACAGAGTCAGGGCCTTTTCTGCTTCTCACAGCACCCCATCAGTGAGTAGGCTGGGAGTGCACAAAAAGTTGGGAGGGGGCACAGCCAGGTCTGGTGACCCCAGCTGACTGAAGGGATAGTCTGTACCATATAGCATCATGTTCAGTAATAAAAACTAGCCGAAGAAGGAGAAGGGGCAGAGTGATGGTGATGGTGTTTTTTCTTCCCGAGTCACTGCTATATGAGCTGGCATTTCTTTCACCTGCCTGACCAAGGAAGAGTTTTGTTTTGCTTGCACCTGCAGCTTTTGTTTTACCTATAAAAAATGCCTTTACCTTAAGTCATGAGTTTTCTTACTTTTGTTCTTCTAGTTCTCTCCCTCATCCCATCAGAGGAAAATGAGCGAGCAGATGTATGGTGGTTAGTTACCAGTGAGCTAAAAACACAGCAACAATGCTATAAAATATATGTAAAATGACATGAGCTATAAATACCTCATAGCATATGATTAAATAATATAAAAAAATTATTAGAGTTCAGTCCTGTAATGTGAAGTTAATGATCTGTTAATTTATTTTGGTTAAAGAATTGGCTGACAATGAGTGGCTCTTCTTATAAAGCAGCACACGAAATTTCAAAAGGTTTTTTTAGTGACTTACATTACAGCAAAACTTAAAATAATATTCTTATCCTGAAACAGGTTTCTTAGAAAGAGTAATCACTGTCCCATATCTAGGACCATTAAGTAAGTAACCAAGTGTGCAAGCATAAGTTCTACATTGAAGTTTTCTTGCCTGTTTGCTAGCTTCTAGCCTACTAGAAGTCGTGTATTTAAACATTTACCTTAAAGAAGGAAATATAGGGGTATATTCATTCTGTATATTTCTGTACTTGTAATTCCAAATACAGTTTTAAGATATTTCTGTATTTACTGTAAGCTAATAAAGTGAAGGTAGTTTGTAAACTGGAGTGTGTATAAGTGTAATAGTATGCAATTTTCATACAAACATGATGGTATATCTCCCATACACTGGCAAGAAAAAACCTCTAGATGTGTGAATTTTACCTATCTTAGTTTGTTGACATCCAAGACAAACAGCTCAAACAGCTGATCACTTTTTATAGGTATTGAGGAAAAAAAGACCCACACNTTTTGAGGAAAAAAAACCCCACAAAAAAAAAAAAAAAAAAAAAAAAAAAAGCACATTTCAACACACTTTCACACACACACACACACCTGCATCTACATAAATATTGTCTTCTCTCTCCTTTTTTAGTTTTACATATTTTCACCATGTCTTATACTCATCCTGTCCAGTTCATCCAGCCAGGTGCTAAGTGGCTTAGGAGGTTGAGGTGGTATCTCTGCCTTTGATGATTTCTGCTGCTCCGGTCCTTTGTGCTCTTGCCCGGCCTGGGTCACCCAGGGCCAGAGTCCCTCCTGGTTGCCCCTTACCCTGTGTGAACCATCCATGGGCTGTGGCCCCTCAGGGGTGTCCCTGCTTCAGCACAAGCCTCTCAGAGACTCCAGTACCTTTAGGGACTTCATGGAGTGACTTCCCCAAGCATGCCTCTTCAGCCTCTGATAGTTGCTAGCATCTTTGTTAGATAGGTTTTGGTAGGGACTTTTATTGCTTCTCTGATTGCATCAAGTTGGGAGTAGTATAGTGAAATTTTGATGCATAAATAATATTTTCCATGGTGGTTTTCCCTTGTCTTGAGTCAGCTTGGACCCCATTTGAACAGACACACTGCAGTTCATGGTGTTTCCCCCACATGCCACAACTGCTTACACACATTTCTGCTACAGACTCCACTCGTTGCTCCAGTGAAACATATTGAACAATATATGATGAAGGTTAAAGAAGTAACTGAATATCCATGCATTTCAACTGTGAACATACAAGGGATGAGAGTCACTTGAAACTCTAAATCTTGACACAAATTGTCCTTTCTTTTGAAAAAAGGATTTTAGNCACTATCACACACACACATACACCTGCATCTACATATGACTGCCTCACTTGTAAAATTGATTTTATATTGACGTGTTCACCAAAGACGAGAACTTTGTGTTTCTTTTTTCTTCTATCCTTTTTTCTCAAGGTTTCATACTAAATAAATGAAATATATGAAG
>VYXF01010454.1:643186-700241 GCA_013397295.1 Polioptila caerulea
CAAGCATGCCTCTTCAGCCTCTGATAGTTGCTAGCATCTTTGTTAGATAGGTTTTGGTAGGGACTTTTATTGCTTCTCTGATTGCATCAAGTTGGGAGTAGTATAGTGAAATTTTGATGCATAAATAATATTTTCCATGGTGGTTTTCCCTTGTCTTGAGTCAGCTTGGACCCCATTTGAACAGACACACTGCAGTTCATGGTGTTTCCCCCACATGCCACAACTGCTTACACACATTTCTGCTACAGACTCCACTCGTTGCTCCAGTGAAACATATTGAACAATATATGATGAAGGTTAAAGAAGTAACTGAATATCCATGCATTTCAACTGTGAACATACAAGGGATGAGAGTCACTTGAAACTCTAAATCTTGACACAAATTGTCCTTTCTTTTGAAAAAAGGATTTTAGTTTTTTATTTCCACTTAAGGCATTACTTCAGTTATGACTGTCTCACTTGTAAATTGATTTTATATTGAAGTGTTCACCAAAGACGAGAACTTTGTGTTTCTTTTTTCTTCTATCCTTTTTTCTCAAGGTTTCATACTAAATAAATGAAATATATGAAGGAACAAACAACAAACAAAAAGTGAAAAGCAAAATATATAAGCCATTTAAACTTCATTTTAAAAATTTGCTTCCACGATTTTATAAACTTTCTTTTAGCAGGGTATTATTTTATAACCAGACAATCCGTATCAGTTTTTAATCAAGTTTCATAATTTATATCCTTGACACTGAAATCTGAAGTGCACTTGGTATTTTTTCTGGATTAATTCCTGAGGTTAAGTTTTGCAGCAATTTTACTTGTTTTGTTTGTTTTTATTTTAATATTTAGCTAATTACTTTCCTTTGAAGTTGATTTAATCTTGATTGTTCAGAACTCAATCATTTCACAAATTTTGTTAGGTTGATTGACTGCTCTTAATTCTGTGGAAAAATACAGGATTCTGGGTAAAATAGCAAAAAAAGAAGAGATTTCTTATTATTTATAAATATTTTTAAAGGAAAAGTAAGGGTATTGAAATATGCTTTCTAGCAAAGTAAAATCACTGAAAATTAACAGGCTTCCTAATTTTATGCTTGATCTTGAAATCGCATGAGAACATAAATTATAAAGCTAATAATATAGCTAATCCTAACAGTGTTTATTTTTGTCATGCTTTAGAGAAGAGGTAAAACTGTTCAATCTCCTCACTCAACAAAATATAATACAGATAATTCACACCTTGTTGGGTCACATTCAGAAGTCATGTGCACTGATTTTCACAGATCTTTAAATATCTAATCTATAAAACTGAAAAAAAATGTCTTGTCCAAAACTTTAACTTGAGGAATGTTTTCCTCTCTGTTATTATTCACACTGTTTTCAGACAACATTAATTCTAACACTGTTTTTATGCTAGTCTAATTCAAGAATCATTATAATTCTAGATCTCGTCTTTACAGGAAAGGAAAAATAAAGAGAATTAAAATTATTATACACACACTTTATTCCTACCACTTTTCCTTATGTTAGGATCACCCTTTCACTCCCTTAGTCCTGAGGTGTTTTAAATTCTCTCAAAAGCTTATGGCCTGCTATTAGCAACACCAATACTGTGTTACGGGCCTATGTGTTTCTAAATCAATTACACCAGGATTCATATGTGAATAACATAAGCAAACTTTGCCTCACTCTTTTATTACCCAAGGAAATAATTTCTACTGAAAAGTGTGGATGACAGAAGCAGAATGACTTTGATAGATCATCAGTGCACGGAACCCAGGCTGAGAGAGAGACTGTATTAAGACTTTAGAGGGGACGAGGTGAAAGAACTCTTGCTATTGAAAGCAGGAATGTTCCTTTTCTGGTAAGGACTGCTGAAAAGACCAGACTAAAATAAAACAAAATTAAAGCCTTCAATGTCTGAAAAGAGAACAGGAAATGTTGTAAGCTATCACTCACGACTATGTAGTATTTCAGTTTCTCATGATCAAAACAATGAGAATACATTTAAATACACCGCAGATTCTGGAAATAATAGCTTGTTGTCTGTTTCAGAGGCATGTTTAAATTTGGCTTGCCTTTGTCTAATTTGCACTACAGAATTTAAACTCTTTCATACTACAGTGCCTCTCTTCAGTTCAATGGAATAATGGAATAATTTGTTGAAGTTTTCTCCATTTAAGATTAGAGCGCAATCGTGCACGGACAGTACATTTCCCATAGCTCTACTGCTGAGTACTGAAGAGCATTGAAAATAGCGTAAGTACATCTCATTATATTTGTTTTCAATTTAAGAACAGATTTGAGTCAGATGGCTTTAGATTAAATTCACTTTTATACAGAGGACTAGCACTCCTACAGCTTTCTCTCAGGTTGCCATTATTCATTTGAGAGGAGGAACTCTGTAAATTTATGCATTGTTCATTTTTAGTAACACAACAATTCTAAGAAAGGAAAGACGCACTCAACAGGAACAAAATTAACTTCAGTTTCTTCCTCATAAGTTAAAAAATGTAGCTCCAAATTTCCTGAAAGTTTCCTAATTCATCAGGGTATAGGTTTGTCCAGAGAAAAGACAAATAATATTTTCCAGATTTTTTCTTTTCTGATCAGTGACACAGCTTAAAAAATGTGAAGTCAAAGGAAAAGATGAAAGTGCATAAGGTAACATGAGGTAACATTGGGTAGGGACTCTCATCTGAGAATAAGGAGTTTTTGTGTCTTCCTGCTATTATTCAGGCAGGATATATTATACATATATTATTTATATATATTATTCAATATATAAACTTCTCAATGCTAGTCAGTTTCATTTTCTGACATCTAGTACAAACTACACAACAATGTTACAGCATATGAGAAGTAGGATATACACAAAAGACTTGGAACAAAATAGATAAAATAAACCAAGAGATGCCCTTTCTCTAGTAGAATCAAAATAGAATAAATGAGAATTTTTGTAAATCAGAATTCTTACTGGAAAATGCCAAGGAGACATGTCACAAAAAATCTATAGCAAGTGTAAGACACCATATGTTCCCTAAGTTTAGCAGTAAAAGTTGTACTGGGTCAGGCTAGGATGGGACTACTTTTCTTAATAGCAGTTCATCTTGTGCCATGTTTTACACTTGTGGCTAAAACAGTCTTAGTAGCACAACAATGTTTTATCAATTGCTGAGCAGTGCTTTCACAGCATCAATACCAGCTCTATTTCTCACTCTGCTTCCCCCCAGCAAGGCATCTAGAAGGAGGTGAGAGTTTGGAAACCATCACTGCAAGACACTGACCTCAGCTACCAAAGGAATATCCCACTATGTCATACTCAATCCCATACTCATCATACTCTATAAATGCAGGGTGTAGAGTTTCCAAAGTACCCAGTGAGTATGTATGGGACTAGCCATTCTTCTGCTGGTAGGAGGTGGTGAGTGCTCTCCTCTTCATCACATGGTTGGTTTTTTTTGTCATTTTTTTCTTTCTTTTCTTCTTCTTTTAGACTGTCTTTATCCCAACCCAAAGGTTTTTCTTACTTTTGCTCTTACAGTTTTCCTCTGCTTTTGTCTGGGGGCAAAGGGTGAGCCGGCAGCTGGTGGGTGCTTAATTGTTAATTCAGGCCAACACACCACAAAAGTGAAAACAGGCTGGGATAAAAAGGTCACATCCAAAAGAGATTCTGTTAGAAAAGATGCTAGTCTTGTGTGCTTCAGCTGAGATGAGAAAGAATTTTAATAAAACTACTTATTTCAACGAAGCTGTTGATACAATGAAAAATAGATCATACATTTTATCATTTAAAATTAAAAAAATAAATTATAATAAAATGATTAAAAAATAAAGAAAAAACACACAGAGAGGAATAGCGGGTGTGAAACTGAAAGAAAAAAATCAGAGATGAATTGACATAGAATCTTGTTTTATTACAATCTTTCACTATAAAGAGTTCTTTCTATTTTTATGCTGATTTAAAATTCATGTAACTTCATTAAATCTCACTGAATTAGAAAAAAAATCACTGAAGTAATACAAAATCAGTTTAATGCTTTTAACGGTTAGGCAATTCAACATATTAAGGATAAAAATATTTTTAGTATTCCTATACCATAGCGTATGTGTAGATTGTGTATCATACATATAAAATATATAGGTACTGCATGTACACATTATGTACTAGATGATCTATATGCACATTTTGCATACATATGTAGTCTGTATATATATAGATAAAAGACATATAGCATGTACATCTCTGTATGTCTACATATTTCTAATATTGTGCACAGAAACAAAAAACATATGTAGACAGTCAATTCTGCCTGTGTTTTTAGCTGGATTTTTTTCATCATTGTTGTACCAAGACTGTCTTAATTCCAAATAAATACATGGCAAATATCATTCATCCACAGCTTATATAATACCAAGAGAGTACATCTGTCTAGAGAAGGAGGATAAACTCTCCTTAAAACAGATAAAAGGAAAAGAAAAATGAAAATGGGAAAGAATTCATAAATTCTATTTTCCTTTTGTTTTAAGAAAAGGAAAAAGAAAAAGGAAGGGGAAATGGATGGGAAGGAAAGGGATTTAGTATTTACTCTCATTGCTCTTTGTTCTCATAACTCTTTCACTAGGAGTCAATAATAGTTTCAGCAATATGGTATCACATATAATATACTGGTGATAGAAATAAACCAAATTAAAACAAGGACAACCACAAACAAGTAATTTAGAAGTAAAACAGAAGATTTACAATCCATTTATATTGGGTTTTGAACATTCCCCACTTTGTGGATCTTCTGCATATCACTACAAGTTGCAAATGCATCTACACAGAAGGCACTGGATTGGAGAGTGACTTCCAGGTTAAAAGCCTTGCTGCAGTTGTTGCTGGAATGCTAGCTCTAGGGAGCTCCTCCACTGCCTTTTCACTGAGCTACACCAGATCTTACATGACAGAGAAAGAGCAGAAAGCCAACATAATTCTCTGAGGCAACTTCCAGTGATCTCTGCAAAGGCTCTTATGACTGTCTGATCCCGCATCTTAGGAGAGCCTTGAAACCCAGACCACTCAAGCAGTATTAATGTCACCAATCTTTCTAAGAGCAAGACTGTGCTCTTGAAATTCCAGGCAATTTTTAGGCTCTGTTATTTTCAAATCAAGTAAACAAGTAATTCAATAGTTGTTTTCCATCATTACCAGAGTTGTTATTAATAACTCCTAATAATTATTAGGTCTATCTATTCCATTTTATTATACCTAATCAATACATTATATTTGATGCAGTAACTTTTCTGGTGGGGAGAACAGACTAGACAAGTAAATGGTATTATTTTTGCTGGTTTAGGATATCTTTCAAATAAACAACTTTGCTCTCCTTCTACTTCTCTTTCTCATGATGAAAGAAATTCCTTAAAAATGATATCAAAGGATCTGAGCACAGGATTATTCTTGTCAGCTACTTCATATTTGGTTCTAGATACAACTAGTTTTTCTTCCAAGTTGGCAGCTGCAGCCCTGAGAGGCCGTAACAGATCTCTGAGGATGTATTTCAAGACCATAAGCTTGAATAACCTCAGTTCAGATTTACTTAATAGTGAAGCATATCTGTGTTTTGCAGGGATCCTTACCTTCTGGCAGAATTATTTGAATTAGGTTTTCCTGGTACCAATCTTGAATAAATGATGAACTTTTCAAAACATTTCATAGAGTCACAGAATGGGTAAGATTAGAAGGAACAGTGGGTCATCTGGCCCAGTCTCTCTGCTCAGGCAGGGTCATCTGAGAGCACATGGCACAGTATTGTGTCCAGACAACCCTTTAATGCCTCCAGTGAGGGAGACTCCACAACTTCTCTGGACAATCTGTTCCAGTGCATGGTTCTCTATATAGTAAAAAAGTTCTTCTTTTTGTTCTTGACATACTCGGCCAGATTTAATTCCAGGGAGACCTTGGCCTTCCTTGTCTCATTTCTATTTACTCTAACAACTGTTGCATATTAATTTCAAGATTTCCCATCCCACTGACCACTAAGGGCAGTAAATTTCATATTTCTCTGCAGTGTTGAAAAAACTTGTGCTGATGTTTAAAATCTACACTAAATAACATCTTCTACAAAGTATGTTATCAGTTGCATTTGGATATTGAACTCCCACATGACTTTAATCCTTTAAGTATTTCCTCTCAGTTTCACATGCATTTAAATAATGAGGATAGTCTCTGTCTCCTTCCATCACACATGTATATTGGACCAATCCTACCCTGATATATCCAGGCATTGTTTCAATATTACTATTAATCAGTGTATGCTGGAAGGAAATATTCTATTCTCTAAAATTGTATTACTAAATCAGTCAATCATATTTCTGATATTAATTGGCTGGGGTAAAGATTGTGATTGATTTTTTTAAATAGATGATTGATAACCACTGAGATTGCTCCTGTATATAAAAGTAGAACAATTGTTTTGTTCCCGAAATTCAATAATATAATTGATAAAATTTTGCCCAGTTTCTTTAGTGGCAGAAATTGTGTTCAGCTTCATAAATCCTTTGGATCTGCTTTTCACAGCTGCCTTGCACAAGTTGAAAATGAACAGAATATTGAAATCAACAATAAGGTCTAATTACATTAACACAAAAATGAATGCTATTTGATTTTTAATACGGATCTGACAGAAATTCTATTGCTGCTCCCAGTTGTCTTGCTTCACTTTCATCATATTTGAAAATTATGGGCATATTGATGTTTTCCTTCACTGTCTCATTGTGTGCTCTGTAAAAACTCATTAACTAATTAACCTTTTCAAAACACTCAGTTTAAACCTATCTCTGTTCACATTGACTTTTGTGAATTGGGCCATCAAACAAGTTTTAAAGATCCCACCAAAATGGAACTTGCCTCTAAATAATTACTTCCAGAGGGGGAAAAAAAAAAAAAGTCTTTGTAATTATTGTCAAATTCCCAGGTTTGTCCAAGCACAATTACAAAATTATTCATTCAAATTCATGTGCTTCTTGAGTAGTTTTAGTACTTGTTTTACTTTTTCACTTAACTTAAACATAAGAAAAATGGTCCTACATTTTTATACTACATCTTGAATCTCTTTGAAAACTAAAATTATTATTTCTGTGAAGATTTATTTTTTTATCCACAATGTGATATTTTCACTTTAGCATTTACTCTTTGAAAAGCTTTATTCCATGCGTAAAGTCTTCTAGAAATCTATTTATCATCTTAATCAATGTCATCACATTATTGCATTAATTTTAATATGTTGCCAGTTTAAAACTATTATAATTTTTATTTTGTTGTAATGGACCATAGACAAAATCTTTTATAATCCTTCTAAATCATCTTTGAAGACACTTTTTAAGCCTAAAACAGAAATAAGCTGCACTACTAGACAAAGTAGTTTCCTTGTGATTTTCTCAATCCAGAACTGAACAGCTTATCTAAATACTTTGTCTTGTATTTCCCGCAAAGAAGGTCAAAAGTTTTCATAAGTATGTAAAACCTTCCCAGTTACAGCAGCATCAGTAAAACAAACCACAGAGAGACCTACTGCCTGAAACTGCTTACTATTTTTCAAAGGTATTACTGAGCATCTGCATTTTAAAGTGGAAGCTTGGTTCTGGTTCACACTTTTCCATCTTTGATTCTGCATAATTATTCTTTTGTTCCAATTCATAACCTATACATCTATTTGTATCTCTTCACCAACACAATTTCTCCTTTTAAAAAACCTTGCAAAACCTGTAAAACAAAAATACTTGTTTTCATATATGACTGATACTGAATCCTAGTAACAACTCTTATAGCCATCATTACGTATTTTCCTTTTCTGAAGGAAAAAGGAATCTGTTGTGTAGGAACAGCTACTGATTCTGTTCTTAATTGGCTTTTCAGAACTGTATCCCCTTCCATTCCCTCATTTTATATAAAAACTTCTGGGGATAAGGAGAGACCCTAGGAGATAAAAGTTATAAACCCTCTTCTTTCAGAAAGGCAAGAAGGAGAACCTTGGATGCTTATGAGCGATGAAAAGTTATGGAAAGGACATGGAGCATGTCTTCTTGGAATAGCCTTTCAAGTACAGAAAGAACAAGAAGGTGGTCAGGAGCAATCAACAATTACCAAGACAAAATCATGCCTGATCAAGCTGAATGCCTGTGAAGATGAACCGAGTGCCTCTGGAAATGAGCCGAGAACAGTAAGCGCAATACACACCTTGAGTGTACCAAAGCTTATAAAACAGACTGCAATCTCAGGAAGCTAAGGAAGTATCGCCTGGAAGACCAAAATCTGAAGGCAGATGAATTGACTAAATTAAAAGGCAGAAATTACTGGCAAATCTCCAGGCCTGAAGATCATTTTGCTAAAAATAAAAACAAACAAAAATTGTTCCTTCATTTTGCATGCTTTAGTGAAGTAATACAACTAAACCAGCAGATAACTCCTTCAGACTGCAGATGAAGGACACTCACATTTATAATACCAGAGGTTCTCTAGGGTAGAAAAGACCTAAATAACATCAGCGACCAGTCCTGTTACACTCATATTTCAGAATCAGAAAAAACTTCCTGAGCAGGTGCAGGCTTTGAATACTTTGCTTGAGCTTTACAAAAACTGCTCCATAAATCCATTAGGCTCTAAAATTGATGACAATTTGACAGTTGAGAGTTTTGAAGGTAGTCCTTGAATGGAAAATTAGGGAAGGATAACACTTGTGAAGACCTTGTGGGTGCTAAAACTTCCTCAGGCCTTTCTAACCTCTGGAAAACAACAATCAGGCAAGATGACTCCTCTATTCAACAGCCATACCTAATACATACCACCATCTGGGATAAGAATTCCTTTAACAAAGTTCATTCATTTGGAAAGCCAAATTCTTTCATAACCAGTGAAGGAGAACATGCAACTGACTCCACAAATTATTCCAAGCACCACATACTTCTTCTCCTGCCTTCCAACCTTTATACCCTTTATCTCACATGCATTACACCTGTGTGCCATCTCTACCCTTCTGTGATTGCTCCATACCCCTCAGCATTCCGGGTCTCTTGACCTTCAACACTGCTCACCTGTCCCACACAGCTGTAGCCCACTAGGGATGAGGCTCAGCAGCCCCATTCCCAATCACCACAAGCTGTGTGCCCACAAATCTGGGGTTCTGTCTAAAATTTCTCAGTATAGTAAGGTACAGAAAGCCTTCAAAAGAGAACTTTTTATGTTGTTATTGGTTTGTTTCTTTAGTTCATGTTGTACTAATGCCTAAATCAGGCCATTACACTTAGATGGGAAATGAAAGGGAAAAAAAATATCTCTAACATTTGCATAATCTAGTTTCTTATTTCATTTCATAATACTTATGGAGAAGAATTCTATTCTAGAGAAAAAATACTTTTATAAATTATAACAGAATCTGATGACCCAGCTTGAATTCTAACAGATCTGACTATAAATAAATTTGTCAGAATTTATTACAGACCAAATTGTAATTAAAATTAACTTGGGGAATTTTTGAGGGTTTGGTTTCATTTTGATTTTTAATGTAACCCATCTGAAATACATAAGATTTTATATGGTAAACGTAGAGTGAATTCTGACACTCAACTTTTGCAGCTTTTAATGACTGAAGGCACAATAAAGCAAAAAAACTGTCAAGCAATTTTTCCAAAAACTATTTGGTAAACAAGATATTTTTATGATAACACATTATTTTTGAACCAGTAAAGATTTATACAAATGGATTATTTAGCTGAGAATGGTTCCCATGAAAAAATGAAATAAAACACACTCTGTAAGTGTACTTAAACTTCTGTTGTTATTCCTTATTGTTGTTTTTCATTTCAGTGCAGGAGAGTTAATCTAGGTGAACCATAATCTTTTTGTGATTGCCTAACTGAAGTTCTTAAATGGGAAAATAAGCAAATGGATGAGAAATATCAAATGAGAAAATAAGACATCCATGTCCACTTGAAAAATAAATACTTTTAATGATAATATTAATTCCTTAAATATTAGAGAATAGGGTATTTAGATTGGGCTATCCAGAAAATGAACAATAAAATGAACAAAAATGTCTAAGCAGAAATTGAATTAATCTATCTAAAGATTACTCCTCTATTATTTACATAGCTATAATCCTTAAGGTTTAGAATACATCCAACAAGTTAATAGGGTTTTTTTGCATTTGATTTTAAACAGTAGGTAAGAGAGGACAGTCTCCCTCTTTTATGAACAAGTATACAGTGAAAATACTCATTTCACAATGCCAAATAAGGCAGTTGTTTCTTAAGTATCTGCCAGGGGGAGTTTTTGAGAAAAACCTGCTTTGATAGCTGTGAAGAAACCACTAAAACCAAGCTGTTATGCTTTTATAAAGTTGCCTGCTATAGTTTTTATGAGCCCAAACTCCGCTTTATGAGTATAATAAAAGGCGACTAGCATTCGTGTGTGTGTTTGATTTGTTCAGCTCAGGCAGTGTAATGAGGTCTACAGGAGTTCTCTTTGTACAGCTGAGTGGCTGTGCTCTCTTTAATCATTATTTTTTCTCATAGAACTTTGAATAAACAAAAAAATATATAGAAACATTGAGTATGAGAATTTTGCTTTTACATTTAAGCAACGTAAAACCAATAAATTCCAAATTACTGAGTACTGGAACAGTTTGTCCGGAGATGTAGAGTCTCCCTTCACTGTAGAAATTCATGAACCATCTGGACACAATCCTATGCAACGTGCTCCAGGATGACCCTGCTGGAGCAGGGATGCTGGGCCAGATGATCCCCTGTGCTGCCTTCCAACCAACCTGACGCATGATGTGACTCTGTGATATGTTTGCACGTGTGTACGCTTCTGCATGCCCACACACGTGTACACTCACATTCACAAGTGTATAGAAGCTGACTTCTCATAGATGGGAACCTGACAAAAACTGGGATAAGGACAGGCTTGTCAAGTCATGGCAGGTCCTGTAAATCAACACAGCCAGCCAAAGCTAAGCTCTTTGTGTCTCTGTATTTTCCAAATTTTGATGGTGTGGTTATGCATCAGTAGAGCAGCATATGGGGAGACAATGTGTAGAAGAACTGGGGTGATAGAAAAAATTCATTTATTTAGAAGTATTTTTGGGCACAGTAAATGAGTACAATATTAATGAATCTCATTAAGTTATGATTTAATTTCTTCTGGGCAAGCAGGGGGTGAAACAGTGGGTAGACCAAATAATGGTCTCAGATTATGAGAATTTCAGCTTTATTTAACTAGGAACTAATAGCTCTGGATTTCAGTGAGGAAAGATGGCAATTTTTTCTCGGTTTGTGCTAAACAAAAGAGAAATAATTCCATCCACACTAACTCAAATGTGTAATTTCCAGATGAAACCAATAAATATGCAAATAAAGCCTTATCAGTTTGAACAACAGGAGGATACTGTTCATGTCCTTTTAAAAACTTTGCCAAATATTTATTCCTTCTCTGAGATAATAGCTCCAGTTTCAGAATTAGGAACATTAAGATGTTAACCTTTCAACTCTAACTGCTCTGAGCATCGGAGGAACAGTGGGATACATAATTGCCCTCTAGAAGAAGTCATGAGTCCTGCTTAAAAAAGACATTTGGCCCTCCCCATAATGTCTCATAATTGTAGTGTCCAATATGTAGATACTACAATTGCTCTGCATTATATAATTCCTTACTATTGATATCATATTAATACAGAAACAAAATTTAATAACATAATTACAACTAATTTGTTCTTTTCCCATTACCTTAAGTGGTTCCATATTTTACTTTTGATCCTACTCTTCATTGATGATTCAATTTTTTTTTGGACTCCATTATTTTTGTTACCTAGTAGTAAGGATTTAAATACAGAGGTAATGACACAAATAGAGAAAGTTTAATGGTGGGAAACATTTTTATTTTAAAAAATTAGTAGGAAATAGAATTGATAGAAGAGAGACATAAAAATAAAATATACTAAATAATGAAAAAGAAATTAGAAAGTATGCTCATCAGTTTAGGGACTGTAATGAGTAAACTGGATGAAAATAGCAAACTTTCAGTAAGAAAAACATAAGTCAGAAACTGATTCTGAATACCTCTTAAAATGACATAAAATCACTTTATAAACTCCTTAATTTCAACCCTAAAATACATACCCTAAAGCACTTGCATTTTATGTTGGATATACTTAACTTTGTTTTCGAGAATTATTAGAAAGCTTCTTCAGCAATGCTTCTGTTGAATTCAACATCAAACAAAATTTTATAGAAATAGGTATTTCATCTATTCTATAGTATCAGGGGAATTTATGCATTATTATAATATGCTTAATTAAATGCATTTAAAAATAGCACATATTAAAGTAGCTATCCTGAAATATTTGGCCAGAGGCTAAGCCCCAAGCCAGTTGCTTGCTTGTTTTCCTTCCTAGAGTGAAGACTCCCCTAGAGGAGCACGAGCTGAAAACTCAGAAGTAGAGATAAAGGTGAGGCAAAGTTTCACACGCAAGCAAATAAAAAAAAGAATTAATTCCCTACTTCTTATCAGGAGCAGATGTCCAGCCACCACTTGGAAAGTAGGGTTTCAGCTTGTGTAACAAGCACAAACGCTGTAATCATGAACACAATCACTTTCTCTTCAGCTTTTATAGCTGAGCATGATGCCACATAGTGTGGCACATCCTTCTGGTCAGTAGGGGCCAGCTGTCCAGGCTATTTCCTCCTAGCATATTGTACAACCCTGGCCTTCTCACTGCAGGGCAGAATGAGAAGCAGAAGGTCCTTGATGCTGTGTAAGGACTCTTTGGCAATACCTAAAACACTGATGTATCATCAGCTTTATTTTTGTGATAAATGCAAAGCATAACAGCATACTGGTGCTGTGAAGAAAGTTGATTAACCCAGTACAACTACTGGGAGTTTAAGGAGAAAATTCCAAGGACACACTACTGTGTGGTATGTTTGAGAAATATTAATACCTGTCTGCTATACAAGTACTCTCAAAACATATAGATTCATGGTTATAAAGGGATAGATGAGTTGGGAACTACAAGGTGAGGATTTTGAATGCCTGAGGAAAATAAACAGCATTTATAGCTTTTTATTTCTTTGTTATGGATACAAGAAATGGTAACGACTCTTTCCATAAGTTGCAATTGGACAAAAATCAAAAGGGTCAATGAAAGAAACAATGACAGAAAACATAAAAGCAGACTGAATCTTAAAATCAGTGGCCTTATCTGCAGACAGGCACAACTCAGAGCCTTAAATTCTAATTACTTCACAGACTTCTGACCAACACGAGTTTGTAGGACACATTTCCTTTCAATTCTACTCTGTACGTCTTGTAGGTTTTCTTCATGCTGCTTTGATGTCCATAAAAATACCCTTCCTCATGACTGTTGAAGAGCAGCATTGGTTTTAGGGCCAGGGACAGTATTTTGATAAAATTATCAAGACATTTATTTCAGATCAGGAATCTGTGAATTCTCTATAAGGGAACCTGTCCTTGAAACCACTCTAACATTAGGAATTTAAATTAAGACCTTGAGTTTGGAGCAGAAAGATTTTAACTTTGGGCCAATAGAAACTTCAGGGAGTTCAAGGACCAAATGCAAAGGCACATGCCACCAGGGGGATCTGGGAAGCATCCATCTGAAAAGCAGTTTTGATAGGAAGGAAAGGAGGAACTCTAGGCTGACTGTGATCCCACAATTATGCTTTTATCTTAAATAAAACAAATCTTGCCCCTCTGTGATACAGTAGGGGAAATATCATTAGGCAAATGAAGAAAATTTTAATTCCTCTTTACTCAGTGCTGGTTAGGTTGCACCTGGAAAAATGCAACCAGTTTGTGCTGATCAAAAAGAATGTGGAGGAACTGGAGAAGGCTACTAGGATAGTATGCAGCCTAGAGGACCTAAATAAAAACAGAGATTGAGATAACTGGTATTCTTCAATCTTGCATAGAGGAACTTAAGGCTCCATATAGTAATGCTCTGTAACTACCTGAAGGGCAGTTACCATGACAAAGACTTTATTTTAATTATATTAAAATATAAATTACTGATATACTTAATATGCTAAGTGACACAGTAACATCATTTTAATATATGATAACTGTACACAGCAATTCAGCATTTCAGTATTTCAATCTGTTTGCATTACAGTTAAGGGCAATTACATTACTTACAAAAATCTTGAGAAGAATTGTTAAAAACAATTAATTGTTTCAGGGCACAAATTCATGTATTGCTCCTTTTTATTGATATTTATCCAACCCTGAAGCAGAATTATGAGGCAAAAAAAATGTGAATTATAGAGGTTTCAAGTATTTATGGCTTTGCTAATCATTTAGTAGAAATTCCTTAATTTAATATTTCATTTTTAATATAATTTGGATTTAACTAGGTATTGAGGCTTTCCCTTTAGGCACTTGCTTCTTCATCAAGCAATTGTCTTGGACAGGTAATTATTCTTTATAGTCAGCCTAAATATTATATTTTATAAATTTCAAGATATAATTTTGTATTATAATCTCTATTTCCATCATGGACAGTACATCGTTGCATGAAGTATTTTTTTATGCAGATATTTCTTTGGATATGAGTAGCATTAAAAATATCCAAATTCTACATTTGGGACAAACTGGGACATCAGAGAAAATCTGTCTATTAAATTGCCTTCTATTTAGTGTAATCTCACCTGTCATTAAGTGGTTTCATTTGGTTATGTTTAAGATATTACTCTAGGTTACATTTCAGCATGGAAAGATATTTACCTTGGAAATCATGAAGGTTTGTTATCTGCCTTTTTCTTTCTCTCCCTCTATAACTACATAGAGAACTTAGGTTAATGCAACTTTGGGACCTTACTGACTAAAGTATTTCATTGACTATAGACAAGATAAACACCAACTGGGATTTACTGAAAATGTTCAGTAAATGAAAACTACATTTTGCACAAGTTGGCAATATTTATCAATCTGATTCTGTTCCAAATTATAATGTAAATTAAAACATGAAATATGTATTACCACTCCCGACAGTTAGACAACCTTCTGAAATTCTGAATTAACTCAAGGTGGAGAAACTGCCTTTGACTCTTTTATAAACTATATATGCATTCTGAATAAAAGATTCATCTTTAAAAGGAAGGAAGGAAGGAAGGAAGGAAGGAAGGAAGGAAGGAAGGAATGGATTGAGTTAAAGAGAAGGAAAGTAGCAGGAAGCCATGCAGGAGGGCACACAGGCTGATGTTTTGTGCACTCTGTGGTAACAGAGTTATAGTAAAAAATTATTAATTAAAAATAAATCTGTAACAGGTATTTCTAGCGTGTTAATATGTTGGGGTTTCTTTGTTTGTATTTTCTTGGCTTTTGTTTCTCAGTATCCTTCTTTGTTATAAATTGCAATAAATTATATTAATTTATTCACATGGAATCTATTTTGCTTATGATGGCAATTAATGAGTGATCCCTTATCTTGACCCATGGGCTTTTTAATTGGGTTTTCTACTCCTTTCATATTGATAAGTGGAAGTGATATAATGTCTTGGTGGGCACATGGCACCCAGTCAAAGTCAACCTATCATACCCTTCTATTTAATTTTCTTTGCCTGCTGCTATCCTGTGAGGCTTATCATCACTGTCTAGATGACTAACTTCTTTACATCTTATTTAAATAAATTGATAACCCAGAGATAACTGCAACAATACAGTAAAGCGTGTAACTTCCTTGGTTCTATGTTAGAGAATTGATTTCCCTTTAATCAGAACAATCAAAACAGTTGCTTTTATGGAGGCAGATGTAGAAAACTGCAGAAATTTTTGACTACAGGAATCACAAAAAGAAGTGTTGTGGTGGAAGCAAATGACAGCATGGTTCAAATGACATAAAACTGAGCAAATTATTTATGGTGCATAACGCGGGGTAGTTAAACCAGGAATGAATTCAAGTAATTTTAGGCATTTTTTTAAACACTTCATATAATCTAGAGAGACAGAAGGGAAAGTCTCATGCAAAGGATGATGGAAAGCAAAATAATTTCCAATAATGTTAATTTATACAGTTCATAAGCTTTAATATCTGACATAACTAAAATAATGTCGTTCCTATTGTAAACTCAATACGATACCTGCCTATACTGAGTTAAAAGCAACATTTTTCCTCATCTCAGTAGCTGTAATACTCAATTCATTGTGTTGGTCTTACACTTTCAGGATTCACACTCTTCAACAGCATAAATTAATTCTATAAATATCTGATACAACCAAAATCATGTCAAAATTATATTTACTTTTCATATATGTACATGTGTATATGTACATGTGTGTGCAAGTGAGTGTGTGCAACTGATCAAAAAATCCCTGGCATGGAAGGAGGCGCAGAGGAGATGAGCACAAGCACTTTTGAAGCTCAGGGCAGAACATGGAGAGTGACCACAGCTGTTGTAAAGAAAGAACAAAGGGGCCAGAGAGTGGCCAGAAGACTTTAAATAAATGCATTAGCTGTCTCTTTATCAGCTGGATGGAGCAGTTCTTTGTGTAAACACCCTTTGCTGAGTGAATCAAGGTAAGCTGTGAATGTCTTCCTGATTGAGACAGACCAAAATGGGAGAGACACATACACATCTCAGCCAAATCTAAAGTATAAAAAAATGAGTGACCAATAAAATACATTTTGAAAAGAGCAACAGACTTGGATTTCTGTGTTGCTTCCCAGTAACTGGGGCTGCCCAGTGATGTGATAGAGATCATGTAGAGATTGGTCATGGGAATCATGTTTAGGTTGTGATCTAACTGCATAGAGCAATTACCATGAAGTGTTTATGTTGTGATTTCACTACATTGCTGTATTACTCTACTAAATCAAGTGAAGCATAAAGTATTTTCAAAGAAGTAAATTTGGTGTTATTCCCTTTTTGAAATATCCAAAAGAAAGTGGACAGATAATATTGGACTCTGACAATGTATTCACATTCCCTTTAGAAAAAACAAAATTCATATGACAGTTATTTCATTAAACTCAATATTTAAACAAATGCTTTTTGCAAAGGCTGTTTCTTAAACATTAGAATTATTTGTTGTTGTTATCTATCTTAGTTTAATATTCCTTTTTCTCTAAGACCCTTAAGCATTTTTTCATATAAATGATATTAAGGCCCTACTCCTAATGTAAAACAATGTAATTTTCACCCCAAAGTTCTTATATTAATTTCAATATGCATATATGATTTTTTGGAAAAAAAGATTATTATTTGTATTTGTATTTGAGTGTAAGGATACAGTTATGGCTTTACCTTTCCTATTATATTCTTAACATTGTGCTGTACTTTTTGCAAGCTAAGGAGAAAATTTACCTTTTACCATTTTACTTCAAATTTACCTTTTATAGCATCTACTTCCCTTTAAGCAGTATCATCGTCCTGGAGTTAAATTATATCTTTAAAATAAACCAAGCATAAATACCTTTTCATCTCCGCAGATATTTATCTATATGCTAAATATTTAACTCTGAGGATAAACATCTATTTTCCTTTGGATTAGTGGAAAACCTTGTATTTAATATTTTGAAAGCTTTATTTTAGCAAATTTTTAAAAGAAATCCTGTTACCTATGACAAAGAATAAAAATTTTCTGTTAAAGATTTGCTTTAGAACTAAGCACTCATGAGTATAGTTTTATGGCTTAGATATGTTGAGATTTATATTTAAGGACATTTTACATATGTTCATAAAAACTTACATTTTTTCATTTTTCTAATGCAGAAGATGATGTATATTTTACTATTTTATGTCAGTTGAAATGGGCTATTTTTGAGATGATTAATTTCCTGTTACTTCTGCATATTCTCTCACAGGAATTTTTTATTACTTGATGGTTTCATTCTGCTCTCCATCCCTGTCTTCTAGCTCAGGAGTCTGGATACACCAGGAACAATTGGTCTAATTATTAAAACCTGAGGCAAATAAGGTATTTATTACCTTATCCATTGTCATTATGTTTCATTCCACATGCAATGAAAGATGCAGATTCTCCTTAGTGCTTCTTTTGTTCCTCATGTATTTATAAAAATGTTTTTTAATGCCTTTTGTCATAGTACAGAATTGACATAAACCTTAGAACAGATTACTTGAAAGCAAATTTAGAAGCTGTCTTCTATGCTATTGACTCACAGTTGTGGATGCTGTACAGTCTGAAATGAAAGCTATTAATCTAGTGATTTCTGTGTACAAATAATGATATATGATTACTAAAGTCTATCAATGTTACAATAAAACAATTAACTGTAACAGCCTGTCAGGGAATGTCATGGAAATAAAGTGGTAATACAAAATTCATAACAAGGACAAAGAGGAAGCACCTCATTCTACTGCCTCAGCATGAATGTCCTTCTGGAGTAATCCTGAACAGCATAAAAGCATGCACTTGTGAAGAATCGATAACAGAAATAGATCAAATCAAATAAGTTAAGAAACAAATAGATTGGAAGCCTAGGGAGAAACAAAGCGACAGAAAAGCTTTAGGAGAAGCTGACATGGGTGTACCCATTTTTCTGTTAGAAAATAAAAACAGGAGAGTTAAAAGTTCAGAGACTAGCCCAGTGGTGAGATCAATATCAATTACAGAGGAGATGGCTTGGCTAAGAGACTCACATCCCATGCTTAGACACCAAAGCATCAAAGAGAGGATCTGTTAAATATAAATCAATAACTGAATTTTAATTTCTTGCCTTTTAGTGGCTCGTTACAACTGAAAATGCCCATGGACCCAGAATCCATTCTCAGGCCATCCAGGGCTGTCCATTCCAGCAGTTCTGTGCCAGCACTGATGTCCAGCTCCCCTCCAGCTCTGCCTTGCCCAGCTACAGAAGGATCTGACTGGATTGGGGTCACATCTACTTGCTGATATCCCAGCATGGCCCCTTCCTATCCACATGGTTCTGCTGTTCTCTCTGACCCTGTTTTCAGTCATTGAGTCTGAACCTGAGCCCCTGTCCTGGAGTAGCCTTGGCTTGGCCATATCCCCACACCAGTGAACCACAAAAAAAAGATAAGGAAACTCATGTTCTTCTCATAGTGTAAGCACTAGAAACTAAACAAACAAGCAAAAAGCAACAATGAAACAAAACAAAACAAAAACATCCCAAGAAACAAAAATATCTCACAAATAACAAAGATGTAGAAATTAATAAAATATGAGAAATAATTTACACCACTCCTCCTCCCCATATATCTACCCCTTTACAACATTGCACTGAAGTAACAGCATACAGTATTTTGATTAAGAAGGTGGAAGACAACAAAGCTAGCAGAACTTCAAATGATCAAATTATCAATTTCAAATGGATATTTTTTTGAAGCTTTTTACTGTACTGATATGTAGATTAAACTTCAGACTTTGCTATATATCTTCAAGGAGAACTTTTTTTTTGTATTAGTGAAGTTTTAATAACAATAATCAAAACTTACAGTTATTTTCCTCTTTAACAGATTATTTAAATGTATGAGAGGATAGTAATATATTTTTTTTTATCAGTAAATGCCTGCATAATTCAAATTAAGTATTCAACAATCGTAGTGTAAATTTTTATTAAAAGAATATTATGGTTGCAAAATCAAAATGTAGAAGAGCTCAGATTCAATCTTGTCAATATTACTTCAGCTCCTTTGTACCAATGCTGTTAGGATACAGCCTTTAGTCATATTATTTTTACTATGGCATCATTATCTTGTACCAGTTATTCAGTAAATTAAAAGTGTGTAACCAGGTTTCTAGAAAACACCAATTGTTTTAAATCAGTTATTGTCAGTAGAATAATTGTAGATCTCTAAAGATGAGTAAAAGGAGCAGGAGAAGAACTATTTGTTCTTGAGGTTGTGGAAGCTGACTGTTGTAATAAAAGATTGAAATCTGTTGTCTCCTCTGCCACTACTCTCTTAGAGAGAAATATGGAGCAATTCAGTCTTTTGTGTGTGTGTTGGTTTTCTTTTTTGTCTGGGTTTTTTTCTCTTTTACTTCTTTCTTATGCAAAGGAATAATATACAAGAAATAACTACTAGTACTACATAAAACTAAATTACTTCCAAAATCTTATTAATTATGTAATAATGTGCATGTTCAATTCATAAGAATTGATGATATAGATATTATCATAGCATTGATTTGATAAAGAGTCAAACAGCTTCAGAGATTAATTTTAATGGACTTAAAAGCCATTAATGGTACTGATAACCTTCAAGAAGCACCTCACTACTAACACCAGCATTTTGCACTTTGACCCTGAGAGAGTATTTCTTTTTGTTTTTCTTCAAAATTTTGAGTCTTCAAAACATAAAAAGAAAAAACAAATTACAATTTAACTTCCTTGTTCTGCAAAATGGGTTATCTGTAAAGAAAGTAGGCATCTTATGCAGTGTAAATGACCTAGTGTCATTTCAAGATCAGTATTGCTCTTGTATCAGATTGATACAAGAAATAGTAGTTGAAATTTTATTTTTAAACTGTCTCTCCACAGAGAATGTAACATTTTATTTTTTTTTTTTCTCAAAAGGGGTAAATGGATTCTGTTTATGCTTAGACTGCCACTTGAGACAGTGGTTTGACTCTGTCCTGTTCCATCCACAGGTATTTATTTGCACTTGCTAGAGTTTAAGCAGGCTTTAGGGTTTAAACAACTTTAAAAGTGCATTTTAAAAAAATCAAATCAAAAAAAATAACCCTCTCTGTCGTTTTCTTTTCTACCTCTGTGTTGAATATTTTGCTGACATTTACCTACAAATCTCTTTTTATTATGATTAACAACTTGATTAAGCTATGAGTTTTGTTCTCAGCTTTTTAGTCATTACCTCAAAGATGAGAAGTGTTTCCCTTGGGTCAAAACAGACACCCAGAAAAAGCAACAGGACTTAGGGCATGACATTTCTAATATAAAAAAAATAAATCTAACTTCCTTGAATTCCTAGAGCCAAGGCCAAAATATGTTTCACAGAAATATATCACTCATATTTCTTGGAATACATTTTTACTGCTGCAGGAATAATGAATTAGTGATTTTGTGCTTCCAGATGGAGGAATTCCAAGACTGATCACAAAGGAGGGGAGAAGGCTGCCTACGTTTACTTGAAATGTGAAAAATCATGTTTTCTCACAGTCCTTGGAAAATAAACCTCACCAGCAACGGAGCAGAGAATATTCTTTTCCCTTTGGGGAGTGAAGCATACTACAGAAAACATGAAGACAGCTGCTCTTACATATTAAAGAACAAGTGCTTTACTTGCTGTGATAAATTATTTGATTATTTCCCAAACAAAATTAAATTAATTAAGAACAACATTAAAACCAGAACTCCACAGAGTACTTTTTATTTGAAAAAAAAAAAAAAAAAAGCAATTCCTGACTTAACAATACCTGACTTATTCCTACCAAATAGAAAATTAGCTAGTTCAGTTGGACAAATTACGTTTGTAATTATGATATTTTAACATGTGATAATATCCTGTTTCATCTTCTGTGAAGGCAAGCTGTGTACTGGAAGAAAATACAACAGGAAGATAATGTGGTTATATTAAGTAAGTTATTCCATTTTTGAATATTTTCATAGTCTGGTAATGTTGGTTTTTTTTAGTGCTTGGCCCCAGGCAGCTATACAGCTTGATACAGTAATTTTTTTCAACTAACAACAATAATATCTTTAAAGAAGAAAAGGTAGAACCACAACTTTCTTTTGTACGAAAAGTTCTCTATATCTGTATTATACATAACATAAGGCAGCTGTAGTGCAGCTAAGTATAACTGAGTTTCACTAGATTTCTTGCAAACTTCTTCAAAAAAGAGAACACTTTTGGTTTGCCAGGTCTTTGAATATTTACATTCCATCATTTGTCTCATAGTGACTCTTTTCAAGAAAGCTTCATTTGACAGTACTCAGAAGCTCATACAGTTTTAAGACTATTTCTCTTTTTCTACTATAGGACATTATTCCAACCATTCTGTGCAGTAATACTTGTAGACTCGAGATACTGATAAGAGGGGCAACTTTCTAAACAAGTTCAGGAACTGAGAGTAAAAAGGTGAGATTAGTTCTTGTCAGTGGTCTCATCACTCACATGCAAGAAAGAGGAAGTGGAAAGCAGAGTGATTTTCCTATAATTAAGAGCACTGAGGACCAAGGAAAAGTAGTTTAGCATAGAGGTGAGGACCTGGAAGGATTTCATAGCAGTAAAAAAAACCAACACTGTTGGAATTGAAAGAGTGATCTTATGAGACTGATTGACTAACAACAAAGAAAAATTCATGAACGGCCCACAAAATTATGTAAAGATGGGGAAATTCATCTTTTGCACATTAAGTTATGGGATTTAAACTGATCATTTTCATTCTGAAAAAGTTTGTGTTAGTTATGGCAGATAGTTCTAAGAAAATTTCAGCTCAGTGTTCAGTAGATATTTAAAACAGAAAAATTATTAGATATTTTTATTAAAGGAAGTATGAAGGCCACCTTGTGAAGTATGATTAAGTAAGCTGTAAGTGAAATTTAGAAAAAATAAATGAAACTGAAGTTGATAAATACTGTGATTTGAGAGGATGAATAGGAATTAGTGAATACTATTCGGACAAGAATTAGGACACCACAGGATCTGCCTCTTTCACTGTCAAAATTAAGTGTAGACTTGGCTTCTGTGGAATGAGAAAGTGAAGAGTTACAGTCCAGAGAGTTCAGGGAGTAAGTTTGATGGAATATCACCAGTGAATATGCAGGTTTCAGCAGACCAGTGAAGCTGACACTGTCCTGCAGTGCTGGTCCTGTCCCTTTCATGTGTAATCACCAGGAGAAAGTGGAAGTGGACCTTCTAAGGCTTTCAAATTTTTTCTTTAATACAATACTGTCTTGCAACTGAACAACAGGAAAATAATAAAAAAAGAAAAAAAACAACAAAAACAACCAAAATCAAAACAAACAAAATCAAAATTTCAACTATCCTGTCTAAAAATCATTTTGCCTTTTATATCTAGTGATTATATCTAAATAAAATTCAGAGGAATTGAGAAACAGATTTAAAACACATAGAATTATTTTATTCATTAAGGGAAAAATGTTTCATTTTTACTAGTACACGTCCCAAATGAGTTATGATTTGCACTTGAAAAAAGATATTTACAAAATATATGGAAAATTCAAGACCACCCTGATTTTTCTCCTTCTTTAGTAGATTTTTTC
The DNA here is from genome assembly GCA_013397295.1 of Polioptila caerulea. Classification (NCBI taxonomy): domain Eukaryota; kingdom Metazoa; phylum Chordata; class Aves; order Passeriformes; family Certhiidae; genus Polioptila; species Polioptila caerulea. Next base: position 666,400 of record VYXF01010454.1, read on the forward strand.
ACACCGAACTTTAAAAACTCTTATTTCAATATCAGTCAAACTAATAACTGATTTTTGAAATGGAGATTAAATTTCTTTGGAAGACTGTCAGGAGACTGATTTTGAAACACTATATAATAAAAAAAATATATACAGAGAAGAAAAATCTTGTTGAATTTCTGAAAGAACTAATCGATTCACCTACATTTTCTCTGTAAGGAGAAGATACTAATTAGTCAAGTGTGCGGTCATGAACTTGAGAGTGAAAAGAAGATCTTAAATTTCAGTCTGAATATACAATCAAACTATGACTGCTCTGCTACCCCTATCTCTATTTATAGTTATGAGGTAATATATATAATGTACAGTTAAGCTATACATCACTTTGTAAAAGCATTGTGGAAGCTGCCTGTGAGTAGTGCATTCAGGTAAGTAGAGCTTACAGGAATGCCGATTACAGAATCATAGGATAGTCTCAGTTGGAAGAGACCTCTTTAGGTTCCTATTCCAACCTCCTGCTCTAAGGTGACACAGACACTGAGATTGCTCAGGGCCCTGAACATTTGAGTTTTGAATATCTACAAGGATAGATATTCTACAACCTCTCTAGGAAATCCTCAGGAGCATTTGACTACCCATCTGCAGAATTTTTTCCTTATACAGTCAAATTCTCCTGTGATCCAACTTGGGTCATTTGCCTCTTGTACTTCAACTATGCTTATCCAAAACAGTCTGGCTTTTTTTTTTCTCTCTTCCTCTCTCAAACACTAAATAGTTTTAGACAGCCAAAAGATAAGGTCTTCCTAGAATCTTGTTTTCTGTAGGCTGAACAACCTCAGCTTTCTCATACTCTCCTCATGTTCCATGTGGCCCCTCACTAGATTCACTCTAATATGCCCAAATTAGAAAGACCAAAACTGGACACAGCGCTCTAGATGAATTCACTCTAGATGCTGGAAAATATAACCTCCCCTGACTTGCTTCCTTCTGCCCTTATAACCAAGAATGTTGCTAGCCTTCTCTGCTAAAGGGGCATATTGCTGTCTCACATTCAACTCTCTGTCAACCCAGACTCCGAGTGCTTTTCTGCAAAACTTGTTTCTAGCCACTCTAATTCCAGACAGTTCTGTTGCTTGAAGGTCATTATGTGGGTTATTCTGACCTTGGTTTAGATATTTGCCTTTGTCATTGTAGAACATTACTACACTCCTCAGACCATTTCTACAACCTGTACCAGATCATTCTGAACAGCAGTCCTATCCCTCCAGTTCTTTGTGTGCTTTTTGCACCTCAGTATAACTGAAAATTGGCTGAAAATCCATTCTGTCCTACAATCCCAGTCTTTAACAAAGCCATTGAACACAACCAGCACTGGGCTTGATCCCTGAGGGATGTTACTGGTAAACAGTCCATTGTTCAGCAATTCAAGCAACGTTGTGTTAATGGAATGACTGTGAATATACTCTTACCAACTTAATACAGAGTTTTGTTTATGATGAAATCTAAATGTATGCAACATGTGGTTCTCTGACTCAGTACTAAGATGGATTTAATTTGTATTTTTCTATGTGCTGCATGTGCCTGATTGCTCTGGACTTTAGCATTTGAAACCACTTTATAGATGGATTTCAGAAGTAAGAAAGAGTTTTAAAAACCTACCAAATAAACAAAATAAACCCCAAACTGAGTCAGAGTAACTAAATGACTGCACTAGATACATGTCTTCCCATTCTGGATCGTATGAAAATATGAAGCAGACAAGGATGTCAAATAAGTCAAGGGTTTCAGGAGAGTCAGTATCACTTTACATGTGGCATAAATTAAGTATGGTGGAAATAAAGTGATATATTTTTAATGGTAGTTCATCCCTAATACTCTGATGATCATTTTCCACATCACCACCATAAGGGAAAATACTAGATATTTTTCATTTTCCTTGCTAGTTGCATGAATTAAACTCAGAAAAGTAGCAAGAAGCTAAGAGTCCAGTTGGCTTAGATTTCTTCCCCCTAACTGTCTAACTTCATCCTTCGAAGGTAGTGACATAAAAGTACAATGTAATTTATTTCATTATTACCTTACTGCTTCACTGACACAAATCTCCAAGTCTCAGGATTTAAAGCTGTATACAATCATGCTAAGTGGCTAAGAAGAATGTAGGCCATTTTAACTGTTAGAAAGAGGAACATGAGCTTGCTGAGCATTTCAATGCTGAGCATTTGAAAATCCCAGTGACAACTTTTAAAAGGTCTGTTATTTAAATATGTAAATATTTTAATGAGAACACTAAATAAAAACGCTTAAGCTACAATTAAAAAGCATGAAAGTAAAAATTTATTGATTTTTCAATTTGTCAAGTTTCTACTTTACCGTGTATAAATTTGTAGAATTAAAATCCTTAACCTAGATTCCATCTCACGTTAGCCACGAGTAAGAGGCAAGTGTGGCAGCAGCTTATTAGTCAAAGTTTCATTTCAATCAATATAAAGTGACTGGCACCTCCAAACGACAATTGAAAAAATGAATGAGGCAACCTACCTCTTAAAGTTAAAAGGTTTGGCAACATCCAACAGTCTTAAGGAGATAGTATGTGAGGTTTTTTCCCCACTGTTTTTAAAGATTTTTTATATAAATTCCATCTAAAACCAGTAGTAGTATGGCATGTTCATTCCTGGATGAGAAAAAGAAATAAGAGTTGATTCTGAGACACATCTGAGGCCTTAACATAGGGATATTTTTGTCTCTTGAAGTGACATGTTGCTATTTTTGCCCCTGTAGTTGAAAGTGTTATATGCCAGGTGAAGACAGAAAATTGCGTAAGGATAGTGCATGCGATATGCCTAAAAGTCATTGCATTGGATATCAACATAATTTAAGTGCCAACTTTCATTACACAAAGATCATATCATGCTGTAAATCACTTATTGTACTGTTGCTTGTCCAATCATGCTGAAAAAGAACTCCATGTACTAGAATATAGGTAACCACAATAAAAGGTTGCATACTGGGAAAAGTGTATATTTGAAGAGCTACAGAATTTCAGGACCTACATTCTGTTGTCCCAAATCTTGTTCTCTTGAATGTCATCTCCACCTTTATTGTCTTTTTGAGTACTTTTTTCCAGCAAACATTGATTTTTCTGTTATTAGTCAGATAGGTTACATCCTTCACTTGAGACATTCTAGTCCTTTAAAGCAAATAATCTTCTAGATTTGGCTTTTTTTTAAGCTTTCCTAAATGTTGCAGGAGTCACAGGCTCAAGGTCAAAAACTTCCTTTGAATCCGCAGCTGTATTTGAGATGCATATAATTTGCTAATATGTGTACTGGTCTATACAAAGTATGTCTAAGAGGAGCATATCACAGCCATCTACAGTGATCTTCTCTGGAGAGGTCAGGGAAAACGAGGCAGAAGGTAGGTATGTACCTTCCACTCAGTTTCCCTATCCTGGCATGAAAGGTGGAAAGCTACGAAGCTTAAAGCAAAAGCAGACTTTTCCAAAACTGTGTTCAACTGGGTGGGGATTATTTCTGAGAATTCATAATTCATAACCTCACCAAGTTCCGAAAGCTGCAAGGATGCCTGATAAAAATTAATTACTCTAAGTATTATGATTAATTCTGAGAATTGAAGCAGTTTATTGATTTATTAATGAGATGTAACTATCTATCCATCCATTAGCCATGTATTCATAATCAATATCCTTAATGTAACAGAAAAATCAGTTATAGCTCAACTAGAAAATGCTAATAAATACCTGCAAATAAAAGGTGTTGTAGGTTAAAAGCCTTGTAGGGCTGATCTGAGTATTTACACCTACACATAGACACATACATCCCCTGGATGTAGGAGTTGCCATCACCTCTTCCCCATTTTTGTGTATCACTGCCACTTCTGGTGCACCTGCTGGTGAGGTGACTTGAAAGGTGTTCCATACCCTGAGATAAGGGTCCCATGTGCTGCTCCCACTCTGCCAGCCTACTGCTGGATGCTGGCTGCTCCCAGTGCCCCATGCTGTCCAATGTCTGGACAAGGGTCAGGGTGCCCTGGGGACACTTTTGACAGGGACAGACTCCCTGTGGTAGCTGCTGTTTCCTCTTCACTGTCTCTCCCTATGTCCACCTTCCCTCATGTTTTTTTTAAGACTGACCTCTTCTGAAGTGTCTGTAATTTCCTGGTGGGTGTTTAATCCTGATGATGGTCGTATTCTTCTCAACCCCCCTCAGACATTTTTGTGTGTCCTGTGCACACCCCTTGGTTACACTCACATACTTAGCTGCTGTTGAGTGGATCATTCAACCAATGATGGGGCATGTGGCTGCCTCCACATCTTCCCTTCTCCTTCACATGAATATTTCCTCTCACAGTCAGGGGACATTTGATGGGTGCCAGCAGAATTATGGGAGTAGTTAACACCTAGTTTGAGAATGCTTAGAAAGAATGTAAAACTGCTTAACTAGAAAAGGAACTCCCTCACCTGGCAACACAGCTCCTCAACCACAGCACAATTTGTGCAAAATAACTGGTTTTTCTGTCCCAGCCTCACAGAGGCATCATGCACTTCTGGCAACCTGTGACCTGGAGAGCTCCATCTGCTGTCAGCAGACACTGGTCCAGCAGTGGCTGGAGTCCTCTGACATGGCCGGGCAGTGACTGCAGCAGCTGCAGGGGAATGAGCTCCTCAGTACGTGTCAGCACCAAGACTGAGGAGGCTTATACTAGTGCGCTAAAGGAACTGAGACTGAAAGGATCCTTTTGTGCTCTTCTGCACCAGATACTGAGTCTGTTTATCTGTCTTTATTGGGTCCTCTTGGATGGTTGGAAAGGAACCCTTCCCACTCACCCCGCCTGGGCAAACTGCCCTGCAAATTGCTGTGCCATGCCCCTACTACCATGCCATACCCTCCCTGACATGCCACTCCCTTCCCCCCAACACGACCTGCTGACGTGCCATGAATTTAGGCATGTTTATATTGCTGATCTGATCTTTTGTTGGCTCTGTGTTTCACCCTAGAGCTGTGGTCTCTAGCCCCTTTGCACCAGGCTTATGCTAGTTGCTTCCTGCACATTTATTTTTAGTGAACCAGAAGGATTCCTTCAGGAGAAAATCAGAAAGCAGTTATGAAAATTATTGGCTCCCTCCAAACAAATGGACAGCTGGTTTAACTACCCTCCCCATATTCCTACATATAAGGCAGCACAGGACACTTCCCTTCTTTCTTACAACACCCCATGAACATGCCTCACAGATTTTATCTGTGAATATGTCTGCATGCATTCTGTAAAAACGTTATTCCTGCAGGCTGCAGAGAATTCTACACTTGTTATTCAGCTAGCTGGTTAGTTTGTTGACCTGCTGTTAACATCTATAAAAATGTGATAATGATTGAAAGGCCCAGAGACATGACTAGGACTCTGAAAAAAGAAGTGTGCTTGGATCACAGTCAGAACCCAGTGGCAAAAAAATGTTTATTTAACTTTGAAAAATCCCTAACAGGCACATATGAAGGCTCACAATTAAATGTGGTTTTCTGATCCCTATCATCATACATTCACATACTTGTCTGAGCTGTGCTAGCTTCTAGGAGTTTAGGCACTTGATTCAACCTGCGTACCCTTACATTTCCAGACATCCTAAACTTGCTTAAATTTAGCCGCAAGAATCTACAGATAAATCCCACTCACTATATCTCAGTGTTTTTATCATTCAGACAGTCTTTTGGAGAGGCAAGAACTACTGGCCTGGTTTTTTTTTTGTGTGTGTACATTGTATTAACAAATATTTATAGTTATTTTATATTATATATTTTAAGTAGTATAGTTTCTTCTCTATATAGATATTTATGGAGTTCTTTGCACACTTTTCCTTTGCTTGGGGAGAAGTATGGGTCTTCTAAGGTTAGATGTATGAGGACTGAAAGGCTGCTGTCTGAAGAGGCAGTAATGTCAAGAAGGGGCAGGAAGACAACAGATACAAGGAAATTGTAATTTATTTCAAGGCAAAATGGTTCTTAGGGTTAAAACAGCTTTCCACTGCACATATTGACTTTCTGTTGAACTAAATAAAGTCATAAAATTATTAAGTCTAAAAGGGACACCTGGAGATCATTTAGTCAAACTGCTCTGGTCAGAAAAGGTCTTGCTAGGCCAGGTTGTTCATGTTGCTGGACATCCACCATGTGCAGGAAGGTTTTGACTGGTTCAGAGGACAGAAATTCCACTCAATCTCAGACTAAACTGTTCCCAGGTTTGGCTAATCCCATTAAGATTTTTTTTTCTTTTACATTTAGTCTGAATGCTATGTCAATAAATTTATGACTATTGTCCCTTGTGCTTCACTGAATACCTCTGAGAAGTTTGGATTTGTTTTCTTTACTCCAATCCATCAAACATTTATACACATTTATTTAGTCCTGCCCCCAATATTTCTTCAAGTCATCCGTGAGAACCAGGACCTTGGAACATGATGCTTCTGTGAATTGTACAAATAAAGTCACATCTACCATTTCTTCCTTGTGCTGGGTCTCACTGGGTTTAAGTTAATTTTCTTCATAGCAGTTTGTTAAGGTGCAATGCTTTGGCTGTGTGATCAGAATGATGTTGATAACACACTGTGGTTTAGCTGTTGCTGAGTAGCACTTACCCTGCAGCAGGCCATTCTCTGTTTCCCATGCTACCCTCCCAGCAAGACAAATGAAGATGCAAAAGAAGAGGTTAGGGGACATAACCAGGACAACTGACCCAAAGGACCAAAGGAATATTGCATATAGAAACATCTTCAGCCACAAAAATCCAGAGGAAGGAATGTTTTGGATAGGTAGCCATTGCTTAGGGACTGACTGGGCATTGGTTTTCTGTGGGAAGAGAGAAGTAATTGTGTTCTCACCACTTCTTTTGTTTACATTTCTCCTTTCCTTCCACTTCCTCTTTCCTTCATTTTTTAGTCTATTTTTATTTTGTCCACAACTTTTGAGGTCTTTTGCTCTTCCTATTATTTCTCCCCATGCTGTTCGTAGCAAAGGAAGTTACTGAATGGCTGTGTGCTGCTTAATTGCCAGTCAGGACCAAACCACTACATTCTTGAATTAATTGGTGAAGGAAAATACACTCACAAAGGTTAATGGAACTGCAGAAACTAAGCCAACTATCTAATTTATATGTATGTGGAGAAAAGATTGAGTGTACTTGTTTTACTGTGTGTGTGTGTATAGAAGGAATTCGTTTCTGTTAGCAGAATGTGGAAAGAGGTCAGTTAGCTATTCTGCTTCAATTATCTGAGGAAAAAGTGTAAAAAGGGGATTTATGAACATCTAGATATGGTTCTTTTAATTCTCTGACCATGAGGACTCAGCTATTTTGAGTAATGTCACTTGCCTTGAACTAAATAACTGTTAACAATACTATGCACCTAGCTCCCTCTCTGGAAGTGTTAATCATGATACTGGCAGGCTCAGACTTGATATATAGAAAGTGAATAATCCTGCCCTGCTGGAAATAAATTTGGCTGGAATAGCAAGTTAGCCTCATCAAACAAATTGTTCCTGTTAACAGCAAAACTGATAAAACAGGGCAACCAATGCAACCCCCTAGATTTGGAGTTCAGCCTGTTCAACAAGTTGACTGAAATAAACATTCAACTTTAACCTCGCAAAAGTTTAGTATCTATTTGGAAAAACAAAACATGTGCTAGTCATCCATTTAAGTGCATATGTTAAGAGACATAGGTTAGTTCTGGGTACAGGCAGACATTCTTGCTCTGGATGTTCTAGATGCTGATGCCTTAAAGATTCTGACGGAAGAAGTATCTCCCACCTTGCTCACAGTGCCACCCTAATCCCATGGCAGAGACCAAACTGAAATTTAGTTCATAATACATAATTTACAGAATCACAGAATAGTTGGAAGGCACCTCTGGAGACCATCCAGTTCAATCCTAGAGCAGGTTACACTGGAATGCGTCCAGGTGGGTTTTGAATATTTCCAGAGGGGGAGACTTCCTTGGCAACCTGTTCCAGCTCTGCCATCCTCAATGTAAAGAAGCTCTTTATGTTGAGATAGAATTTCTTGTGGTTTAGTTTACGGCCGTAAACTTAGTTGCTTCTTCACTGTTACTTCCTCAAAGTTACTTCTTTCTCAACAATTTTGCAAAATATTACAGTATAAATGACTATCTCTTTCAAGCCATGTAACTATAAACCCATGCAAAATGTGACATTTGGACCCAATCAAATAAATGTCCTCCCAGAACTAAGGAATTACTTTGGGAGAAGGCATTAAATCTTCCAGATCCATTATACCTCTAGGGGGCTTCCCAACATCAAATTATTTCTTACTGCCTAGTAGGAGTCCAAAATTGCCAGAGGACTGCCACAGATACTGTCACGTGATAAGCTCACTGAGCTTAAAATAGAGAATTTCAGGTATGGCCCTTTATATGCTAAAATTTCTGGAGGAACACATGGAACAAAAAAGTTTTCGGACTTATATTTTCCTGTCCTGGAATCTCTTTTCTGCAGGAGGCATGTAATCCAGGGCCCTGAAATAAATGGCTGCAACACTAAGTACATGTTTTAAAAACCTTCTATAAATTAAGATTTACATTTCCCAAGTATCTTCCAGTACAGATTCATTATGACTTTTAAACAGTGGACTGGCCAATACTACAGCAAGCATCTGATACCATGGACACAAATCAATTGCCTAAACACATGTGCCTAGGGCCATCTAAAACTCTCTAAGACATCCTAGAAATCCCTATGCCACTGTCAGATGTGACACATGATTTATGAGACACCTCTACTGTAGATAGAGGCCAGGCATGCACCTAAATTACTCGTCTTCAAATGACGCTAGAGACCTATATTTTGGTGCTTTTACTGAGCTCCATCATTTCACTCTTGTCTAAGGAGTTTTATCCACCTGTGATTCAAGGAGTCATTTTATGAAACACAGCCATGTGACCATGGCTAATTTTAATATGGAAATTAATTATTAATATGTGGGAGGATAAGTGAGCTAAAGCCTTTCAGGATAATTAAAAACAAAGGCAGAAGTATAGTTTGTTCTGATAGTCATAGCTTCTCCAGTACTCAAGATAAAATTCACTGCCATGGAAATGCATGAAAGCCTAAGGAGCAAAAATTGAATTAGAAAAGGATTACAGAGCCCTGAGAGAGGGGGTAAGGGATTCCCGAACACACACTGTTTTTTTTAACAAGCCTCCCAGCCAAAGAGAAGTGGTTTGAAAGAGCCAGTCGAATTTGGAGAATCAACAAATTGCTACAAGATTGGTGTCACGGTCAGGGGTTCAGCTACTTAGAAGATGAGACTTCCTTTGAGAAACTTGCTCTGCTGAGGGTTTGTGGAGGTCAGTTTCATCTAAGGAGCTTGGGGAATAAACAAAGGGAGGGTAGACATGCACATGCCCATGGGGTTAGAATCTTACTGTCATCGTGGAGATACAGTAGGATGTCTCCTATGACTGAAATGTTCGAATGGAAGGGTACAGGTTCATTAGGAAGGACAGGCAGGGCAGTTGAGGAGGTGGTGTTGCTCTCCATGTCAGTGAGCAGCTGGAGAACATGGAGCTTCACCTGCAGGTGGATGAGGAGCTGACAGAGAATTTATGGGTCAGAAATAAAGGGAGAGCAGGCACAGGTGACAATATAGTGGGGATCTGCTACACATGGCCTGTCCAGGAGGACCAAATGTACGAGTCCCTCCAAAGACAGAGAGGAGCAGCCTCACATTCATGAACTCGTGGTACTTGTGTGGTGATTCAATCACATTGGTATCTGTTGGAGGGACAACAGTGGGTCGTAAGCAATCCAGAGGGATCCAGGAGTGTGTTGATGATAACTTCCTACTCCAAGTGATAGAGGGGCCAGTGAGGACAGACACTATGCTGGACTTTATTCTCACCAGCAACAAGGGGCTGGTGAGGAATGTGAAGGTCAAGGGAAGCCTGGGCTGCAGTGACCTATGCCTTTCCTGCTTGTTCTGCAGCTGTCTTAATGGAACTTATTTCATTTCTTATGTTTTATTTGATTTCTTATATATTTACTGGGTTAAAACAGAAGTTTGTTACTTCAACAATTCAATTGTGGTTTAGAGGTATTCTTAGGGCTTAAACTTATGGTAGATCTGTGATTTGGTTACTCTTGGTTATAATGAAAATAATGAAAAATTATATGTGCACACACAATATAAAATTCTATCATGGTCTAGTTTTGTGTAGAACCCTAAGTCCACCATAGTATTTAATGACATCATGCTAAAGGTTCACATCTCAGCTCAGGATTCCTTTTCTTGACTACATGCCTGAGATATATTTGTTTTTCTGAAATTTACTCTTCCAGAATGAAAAATTATTAGCACAGTGGCTACTGGGAGCTAAAGAGGCCTGTGAGAACCAGATGTATATCAAATGACAAACCAGCAGACTGCTTCACAGGACACAAGATTTGGATGTAAGGAGTGCAAGTTCTTCCATCTGATCAAGGAATCTATGCTCCCTTGGTCTTGATATAGTTTACAGTGTGAATTATAACTACTTTTAACAATAAATTATGCTGTTACCTTTAATAATCAATTCCAGGTCTACCTGACATGTGAAAAGTAATTTGTTACAACAACTTTGGAAGTAGTTGTTATTAATTTTTATCTGAGTATATTCTATCAGAAGATAACCGTTTACTAAGATTTTTTATATTCCTCACACGGAAAAAAGGATGTAGGAATTTTTCTAATTTGCAGATGGAAAGAGACATAATTGGTTAATGTTATAGAGAATAAAAACTAGATTCAAGAACCACATGCAGATCTGCAAGTGTATTTGCTCAGAAAAAGAACCACGCATTTCTAATAGTACCGAAGACACTTGGATATAATCTATCTCTGATGGCAATTCAGTGTGCAATGACCTAATTCAGTGTGATTGAATTCAGTGTGCTTGACCTAATAAGGAATTTATCATAAAATACACCACTAGCTGGTGACTATCAGCCCCTTGGATTAAAATTTGACAGTGTAGACACAGGTGTAACAGGTCTTTATAAAAGAACAAGATATAGCAAATTACTAGTACTTCAGCATGGCCTACCTGTAGCACCTAAAACTCTGATTTGCTCAGTTTCTCAATAGAAATGGTAAATATGCTTGTGAGAACATGATGGATAAGCCTTAGGCATTTTTTACTTTCCTGTAGTTTTGTCAAAATTTTCCAGATGGTGTTTTCAAAGGGGACTACTTTCCCCTGATATCACACATCAGGCAGATAGTCTAGTTTTGCCCTTTGTCTCCTACTTTATGTAGTTGCATTTCAGACACTTTTGGCAATGAATTCTGAATTTGTCCAGGGAGTAACAGTTTTGTGTAGTCTAGTACATCCAATTAGGTTTTACATTCCCTTTTCAAGTGTAACTCTTCAGCTGGATGACTTGTCCATGGTTAACATGAAATCCTTTCATGCATTTAAATCTTTTATTTTAAGATTGGTAAGACTTAAGATTTTAAGACTTAAGTACTTGTGAGTACCTAACTACTTGTAATACAGTATGTGAGAAGCAAATATTGTACAAAAAGAAAAGCAGTATATTAATACTTCTATGAGAGTCCAGTTATATTTGAAGGAATTGTGGATAACCAAGTATACCAGAACTCTATTCACGATGTTCAAAACTCAGAAATCTCCTTCATTTCCTCACGATAATTTCAACTATCCACTTCAGTTTAGCTTTGATTTATAAGCAATGGTTTTGGTTTTTTATTTTTGTCTTCTTTTGTTTTTAATGCTTAAAATATTTAAAATTACATGATTTAGTTGAATGAGTAGAAAAAAAAAACCAAACTGATTTAACTCAGACATTTGACATGAAGAGAGGAATTCACATCTCAGTGCCTACAGCTCCAGTAATTTGTAACAGTATAGAAAATGTTTCAACATCCATTTCATGCTAATCATGTAACTTAGTGAGAGATGAGAGATATTCACAGTAGTATTGGATCCTGAGTTTAAAGATTTTAAAATAAGATCTTTAGTTGGGATTCTTTTTTTGGCAATAAATTAATGTTTGAAATATTCTACCAAAGAGAATATGTTTCTATGTTTGTTTCCAAAATGAAATTCTATATATTTAAGTGTTCAAATATATTAATATTCTGTGGATTAACTTTTAATACATTATATATCAAATTCTTTTCTGTATATTGCACATAATTACATTTATCTGTGGTAGTATTGCAATTTTCATATTCTGCTATCAGATTTCTTGTTGATTTTGCAGGCAGATATGGGATTTAAGTTTTTCCCTGATATTATTAAAGTACAAGTTGGTGGGTTTTTCATTTAACATTGGATTGGAAAATTTTTTGTCTCCATTAAAAAAATTATCTGTTGCCTCTAAATATCATGTTTTCTAGTTTATCTTAAGTCAAGAATGCTGGAAAGCATATATGAACTTTTACAAGGCCATAATCTTTAATAAACTACTCTAAATATGGCACTTTATGAAACACAATCCATATGAAATGGAACTTGCTCATCTCACACTGAATACCGCCAAGCTTGTTCCAACAAACCAGATGGAATTTTGACCTTGTACGTTGTGTTCTCTCTGATTCACCCTGTCCTTTCACAATTGGAAACAATTGTGAATTGTTCTGTGTTTTTGCTAATAAGGAACTGATGCTGTAATTAAAAAGACACAATTCTGCAAATCTTAAAGGTCACTACATTTTAAAAAGGAACATGAAGACTATAGGCAGAATTGTATTACTTTGCACCATCCATCTACATGGCAAGTAGGACGAGGTATTGCCACATAAAACCAGACAGTGTAGGAAAAAGACATTTCTTTTGAGGGTAGCAGGAGAAAATCTTGAATACTATCTGCCTTCTAAGACATATGAAGGGAATTTCACATGCTAGAACATGAATTACTTCCTTTGTTAAGTGAGGAAACATTGCCAACATTTTTTTCACCCAATAACTTATTGTTAAGTCACTGGGCTCTCAAAGCCAATGGTAATTTGTCTGACATATAACATTTATTTATATATTTATTTACTTGCTTACTCATTTTTGCAAAGGAAATGTTCTGTCCTTATGTTCCAGAATGTTTCTTAAAATATAAAACCCAAAGCAAAATAAGACACAAATCTACCAAATATTGAAAAATACTTTAAATTTGAAGGCTTTTCAAAAAACTTGCTTAACTCAGCTGTGATACTTAACTGACATACTGAGTTTCTGCTGACTTCTGAAGGACTGCAAATTACTGTGGGATATAATATGCATCCTGCACTTAGGATGCAATTCTTAGAATAAATAAGCTCAATATATGAGAATTGTTTGTGCAATTCATTCTGTAATACCCAAATAATTAATGTTATTTCATAAATTTCCCCATTGATTTGGAAAATGTACAGCTAAGAGTTCTATGCATATTTTCATTAAAAATCTTGGAATGTCAAAATGCTAAAGAGAAAAAGAGAAAAAAATGTTTTTTATTAGTCTTGGCAGTTACTTTAAGCATAAGTATTCCAATTAAGGAATGATGGCCAAAAAAATAGCTTTATCATTGAGGTTTTTTTCTTTTTTGGGATGTTTTGATGTTATAATTGCTGGTAATAGCACATGTTGGAAACATTTTCCATAAAAGCAAAAGAGTTTAATTTCAACTTATATAATGACTCACATAAGAACTCCATTTACAGACACTTTAGCACTGTGAATCATTAATCTCTTTGACAAATTACAACACAACTCTATTAGATTTCCTGTTACGGGCTTTAACAGATGTCTAATTAGAAACTGAAAGTGAATTCAGATTAACCAGTACTTGGCATATGTATGGCATCAAATCATTATTTATTGAGATAAAATTTCCTCCTAGGTAGAAAAAAATAATAACATTTTTCTCCATTTACAAAAAAAAAAAAAAAGAAAGAACATTTAAATACTGCATACACACAGCCTTAGTTACTAAGCAATATTTTAGAGAGATAAGATACATATTCTATAGCTTTCTTGACAAAATTATTTTTCAGGGATAATTGATTGCCAGGATTTTCAAATTGTTAAATGTATATGTATTAATTAAGACTAGAAAAAAAGAAGACTATAAATCAAAACCTCAAACTCTCCATTACGCAAGTATCAAACAATTATTCAATGTATGAAGACCTAAACCCTTGTATATCACTGAACATAAAAACATGATTTCTCTAACATTTGATTTAATATCTTCTTTTTATCAACTACTGGAATATTTTTTTGCAAGTAAAAATATTCTTACAATTGTACATTATTATAATGAAGAAAAATTTCTAACACTCTAACTGATTTAATTAATCATTTCTGGGCATGAAAGACTTAACATAGCTACAGTTAGTTCACATACTCTTTTTACATTATCAGATGTAGCATATTTTTGAGCTTGATATTGTCACACGAAAGGCAAGAACAGGTTTATCAGTGGATACAGAAATCATGCCTAGGATTTGGCGTCTTCACTACTTGTATTTTTAATTGCTTAAATAGAATAATAAAATAAATTATTTAAGAAAAAAAAAATACCAGTTCTTGGAGACAGACTTAAAAAATAATCATAGATTCAAATCCCATAGCAACATTAGTTCATAACAATTTTGAACTGAATTTCAGAAAATAACATCTTCAAAACACTTGTCTTTGTTGTGTAACACTTTAGTCAAAGATATGTTGCCTGAGGCCACATCTGCTTTAAACTGTAGTTTGGAACAAAAATATATTTTTTTGAACAAATTTTCCTAATCATCCCATGCCAATCATTGTCATATTTTGGACACAGTTTTAAAGAGGATTGATGATCGTGAACTATTATTTTCTACCTTTATTTCCCCCCCCCCAAAAAAGCCCAATCCTTCCTATAGAGAAAACTGAATTGGAAATTTTTCCAGATACTCATCAAATGATCTCCAACATCTAAATCAGAAGTGCTTGGTCTACCATATCTCTTCAATCAGCATGCTTGATGTTCTGTCTAAGCCATCCAAAATATCTATTGCAAAGGACAAGCAAGCAAGAAGCCAACATGGTAGATACAGAGGCCTCATAAAGTTGGGTTTGATTTACTGATCAATTCCTGCTGCAGAACAGAGATTTTTATGAAGAATAGGTCGTTACTGTGGATATCACCTTAATGTTCATTATCGGCAGGATGTTCATCATTTCAATATTTTGTTTTGCTTAAGGTGAATAATTCGATATGCTCATCCTGATTCAACCCACTTTTGAGCCTATCCACTACATCACTTGGGCAGAAGTACAGCTTAGATGTGTAGATACGCTTCTAAATATTTCAGCATTCAGTACCAACATAACCATTTTTAAGAACATGAGTACCACTGGAGAATCCAAAAGCTTTGCAAATCACATTCTGTGTGTAGCATCTGACAATATGCTCTTGAAGCCCAGGAACACAATTGTATCATGCACTGCATAAAAAGAAGTGCAACCAGCAGGTTTGGCTTTCATGACACCCCATCTGGAGTACTGCATCCAATTTTGGGGGCTTATAAGAAAGATGTGGACCTGTTGTAGTTGGTCCAGAAGGACATGAATATGGTCAGATGACGGGAGAAAGAAGAATGTTACTGAAGAAACGTTCAGACAGTTGAGATTGTTTAACCTGGAGAAGGCTGTGGGGACTCTTTCATGAAGGCTTCCAATACTTAAAAGGAAGTTTATAAGAAAGATTAAAAAATTTTACCAGGGTGTATAATGACAGGGCAAGGGGCAATGGCTCTTAACTGAAAAAGAGTAGATTGAAATTGTACTTGAGTAAGAAATTCTTCACTGTGAGAGTGGTAGTGCACTGTAACAGGTTGCCCAGAGAAGTTGTGGATGCCCACATCCCTGGAAATGTTCAAGGCCAGGAGTTTTGAGCAATCTAGTCTAGTGGAACGTTTCCCTGCCCATGGCAGGGATGGTTGGAACTAGATGATTTTTAAGGTCCCTCCTAATCCTAAACATTCTATGATTCTATGAAATGGTTACATGTGCAGGAATGGGACTCTTAATAATCAGTACTATGAATAGAAATGTCCCTAATCTGATCAGCAAGAACCAGAATTGCATATCCTAAAAATCTACTATCCAGAATTTATGCATCTTAATCTTAAACATTACTAGATATCTTTGGCCAGAATTAATCCACAGAATTAATGCCACATAATCTTTTTGCTATTTTACCTCATTCTCTTAAAAAGCACACCACCCCCTCAAAAAGAAAAAAAAAAAANCATGGTTACACGTGCAGGAATGGGACTCCTAATAATCAGTACTATGAATAGAAATGTCCCTAATCTGATCAGCAAGAACCAGAATTGCATATCCTAAAAATCTACTATCCAGAATTTATGCATCTTAATCTTAAACATTACTAGATATCTTTGGCCAGAATTAATCCACAGAATTAATGCCCCATAATCTTTTTGTTATTTTCCCTCATTCTTTTAAAAAGCACAACCCCCCCTCAAAAAGAAAAAAAAAAAACAACCCAAACATAAAAAATCAACCTGTAACAAAATCCAAACAAATATTTATTTTACTTAATATGTATTTAAGATATTGTATACCCATCTTTTCTGTAAAACAAGTCAAACCTGTGTTCTCTCAGGGTTTTGGCAAGTTATTCTTTTTTGATGGACATATTCCTATGCTTCTGTTCCTCACTATATAACAGATTTAACGATTAATTGTTTTAGAAAAATTAATGAAGAAGACTAATTATTACATTTCTGATCTGGTAGCTAGGACATTTCTTGGACAGAATGAGATGACATTTTTATATATGCCTCTATATTGGTTTTATGTTTTATCCAATGACTATTTAATACAAGTTCATAGAGGCTAGATCTGTAGACACACTGGCATCTTTTTGATAGCTATGGGTAAAAACTACACTAGAAACTGAGACTGCTGAAATTTACTTTCAGCAGTCTATTGGATAATGCTGTCGTAAAACTTCCAGAGAATCTATATCTTGAGTCTCTAGTCAAGTGAAAAGTTACAGCCAAACATTTCAAGGGTTTAGCATTTACCTAATCCCTAATGGGGTTTAATTACCTTAAAGTTCATGCAGTCGTATAACATCCATTACTTGCTTAGGTCAAGCCTTTTCTCCTAAGAATAATGATGTCACTATATATAAATTCAGAGAATCCTGCTTACCTGGCAGTCTTGCAGGAAAAAAACCCCAACACAAAACATGCCTTCATTGAAGAACAGGATCAGAAGTGTAATCTATTTCCCATTCAGTCATTCATAATAATAATTATATTATTAATATTTAACAAATATTGATTATATTTATTATCTTTTAATTTAACATCAGTTTAAGGATCCTGAGATAAATATCTTTTTGTGGTCTCCAGTTTGTTTCTTCTAGTTTCTCATGAGAGGTCATTAATGATCACAAGCCTCTCTCAGAATTGTGATTATGTCAGAATACATCTCAACCTTTTCCAAGCCCGAAGATGTTCTATTACTGGACTATAATTTTGGTAATACTCTTAGTGTTATTTTTCTATTTATACACATTATCAACTATTTTTTTAGTAATCCTTCTCAATTAATTTAGATGTACTTGCTCTCTGTCACTGATTTCCCTCCTTTTCCTGCTACTTTCATATTCAGAACAAGATTTTTTCTCTGATACTGCCTTGCTTGGAAATGATAGCAATTTAAAGCAGATATTTATGAAAAATAATGAATTAACATTTTACTTTCTTTAATTGTTGAAGATGAACATATTGATAAGTTGGAAAAAGACATAACCACATTATCTGTAGTTACTTCTTCATTTGCATGATTCATTATTTTGATTATAGCATCATCTAGATTCCAACACCTAAGCTAGAATATTAATAATATAATGCCAGTGGCCTTTGTTATAATTTGGGCATATAATCATACTGACTACTTAGAAGACAGTTTCTGAGAGAAGTAGACATTTTCAAAGCTTTTCAAGCTCAGCCTAATGTTCCTTGCACAGGAACAAGTGCACACAGACTATATGCTTTTGAAAAACTTTCCTTGAATGCTTACCTTTCTTGGATCAACTTTCATTTCTTCTTTTTATTACAGAAACTTCCAGAAGCCATAACAGACTTAAAAGTGAAGGGGAAGTGCTTGCAGCTAAGATTGTCAAAGAGTCCACTGATTCAATCCAGTCCCTAAGCAGCTTATTAATGTCAGAACTCTTGGGAAGTCACGTGTAATGTTAAATGTTTTTATAAGTAAGAAACGTCCCTAAGGTACTTGGTCCTGGAGAAATTTTTACCACCTTTTCCTGGGGTAAATCTTTCCTGAACACAGATGGCCACAGCAGGGAGAATGTAACTCATATTTATTTACATTATCCTGAGCTATTATAGATAAGAGAGCACTTGTGTTTGTTCTCAGTTACATTTTTTTTTTTTTAATAGAATTTTGTGTTAGTATGATTATCATAACAACCATAACCTATTTCCCATGACTTTCACATGTTCTACTGTTTACCATTATTAATGATTCCATGTTCACTGTCTTTTCAAAAACATCCAACAATCCAACAGTCAGTAGAATGTCACAAATATTCATGAGTGATTCCCATCAAAAGCCTTTTCTAAATCCTAAGGACTTTGCAGTAGTATAAAACTGAAATTCCTGAATTGTTGAGCCTTTACTGATTAAGGCTTTAATCAAAGGATATAGAAAAGGAAAGGATCAGAAGGAGGCATGGAGAAGTAAAAGGTTTTTTCCTACACAAAAATGAGCTGTCACAGAAAAGCTGATGTGGCCAAAACTACTTCTTTTACTTTTTTTTATAGCCTTGACCCGTCTGCCATATGTACTATGCCATCTATTTAAGTATAAAAATAAGACACTTAAAACAAGCAGCAGGGTAGCCATAAGCTCCCTATAAAGTTAGTAGAGAGAAAATATATTGAATATCTGACTTTCCTCGTGGAGATTTTCTCTTTACTGACCATATGGAAAGTTACTTTTCCGTAAAGTTCCAAAAGGTATCTTCTTTACTTCCTTAAGGTAAGGTGGAATATATACTGATATTAGTATGTCTTCACATATGCAGCACATATATGTGAGCCTATTTAAATTATGCAGCAAGTAAACACAGATATATATGCATATACCCATGTTAATATCTTCTGTTTATCTCTATATTAAACTTAGCCATCTGAAAGTACATCAAAGGAAGTGTCTTGCTGGAATTATCACATAACAGATCATTTCCTGCCACCTTATTCATCTTGTTCTTCTCTTCCAAAAGCAATTCTATCAACATAAATGATGTAAGATTAAAATATGTAAAAAATTAGTACTTCATATTTTGATATATTGAAATAATAAAGTAATTGCATCATGACTGATTTCTTCTGAAAAACTTAGATGTAAAACTTATGACTCTTCAGGACTCAGCAATATCTGAGGTGTTTGAATAATTTTTATATTAACCAATAAGAAAAAATAGAATTGCCTTCATAAATATAATTGAAGATCTCTCTAAGATAGCCATATTTTATATTGAATAAAATACCTCTCATTCAAGGTCAAACTATAGGGTAGGATAAAGTAGAAAGATTTTAGTTGCATATGTCTGTCTCTTTTGACAGGCAAACTGCCATCTTAATAATCTGAAAGGTCTCAGAAGGAAAAAAAAAAAACCCAGAATATAAAAAATAATGAATTTTCTTATCATCTTCTTGTGAAGGTTTATAAGATTTCATTATGAATAGTAATGGGTATGACAAACACAGAGCTGTCAGAGAAAGAGTGGTAACTACATCAGACACAGTTGTGTAGGCTCAACACCCAAACTTAGGCAGACTAAATGTACTTCTTGTGAAACTGGGGCTCAGTAATTACCCTCTTTTAGGTACAAACTATAGGTCTCATTTCTACTATGAACATATAATCGATCGTCTCTATTTGAAGTTATTGGTCATTTGAGATAACCTCAGCTGTAGTCATCATACACTCATCATGAAGAATGTGGGTCAGGTGAATAGTAAAGTCAGGATCCTGAATTTTAGGATGCAAAATTCCAGCTTTCACGGGAGTTAGTCAGTTGGACCTCCTGGGATACTACCCTTAGGGCCAGGGACCAAAAGAGAAGGAAATGTGCGGCACTGGTACAGCATTTATGCTGTGCCTGTAGGGGTTTCTATATTTGTCACTATTGCTTTAGCATTCTTTTTTTTAAACTGCAACATTTTCTTTCTTTCATAAACCTTTCATTCAATCACTCCATTAAACAATATTCATCTGACTTCTGAAAATAATTTTAAAAATAATCACCTTTACACAGTAGTCTCTAATATCTTTATTTTCTTAAAATAACAAAAAATAAAATGTTCTTGCTAATGAGGGATTAAAAAAATATTTTTCATGCTTAAAAAAAAGTTACCAATAGAATTCCACTATTCTACTACATTCTAAACTACTGAGATAGTTTATCAGTTTTTCCCTGTCCTAACTCTCCAAGTGAACTAGAAATGTGGGTTTTCCTTTAGGATAGTGTTTATTCAACTTGTCTTCAGGTGATTGTTTTTGCAAGATATATTAGTAACATTCATAAAAACTCACAGTAAAGGAAATTTGTATTTTCAGTGAGATAAATTTTTAATGTGTTGGAAAATCAACATCATCACAGTCATTTGCACTTATGAATAGTATAGATGGAGTAAATATGTAAACAGAGATTCTAGTGGCTGTGGCTGTATGATCACTATTCCATGACTATTTGAAAATGACTCATAGCTTATTTCCATTTTTAATGTGCAAAAATCCTGCTTCAGATCATAATAGCTGAAATGCATTTATTTGTATCTTACATTTTTTTCCTTTTTTTTTTTTTTTTTTTTTAACAAAAGGAGTAAATTCACAAGATTTCTCTCCTGGAGGAACTGCAAAAGACATAAGAGAAACTTACAATTTTGTGTTATAGCATCATCTTAGTATTTTTACCAAGAGTAGTCTGATGCCAAAAGATAAACCCAGTATAACACAGAAATTACTAAATCTATAAATAAAATCTCTTGACTTTTACTTTTCATTTGCTTTTTACCACATACTTTTTTAAAATAGAGAGCATGCAACTGCAGTCACACCTTGAATAAATGTGATGGCACCCAATAATGTTCAGATGTTCAAAAGAAAAAAATTAATAGAATCCCATGGATAAGATTCTGCCTGACCTCCAAAGGCTGATAGGTTAACATGTTACTAGTCCCACTGATATTATTTGTTGTGGCAGTACTCCAGAGAGAATTATAATTTATTAATTCTTATTATTTATAGGACTGGTTGCTGTAATCGTTTTTGCTAGAAGGTGTTCAGAGACAATTACAAAAAACACAAACATTTGAAGGAATCAGAGCTGCCATAATCAGTTTTTCATAAGTAGGTCCTCTGCCCTACTTGTTTTCTCAATTTTATTCTGATTTTAGTCTTAACAATTCATAGAAACTCATATTTGTACTAAAGCAAACTCTAGTACATGTCAGCAAAAGTAATTAATTGTCTTACAATACCGTATAATTTAAATACTGTACTGTTGGAATATGAACAGATAAAAATTATTTGAAATATGGAGGTAATTTTCTTAATCTGTTATAATTTAGTAGTAACTTTTTTCCCATTAGTCTAAGCTAACTGATGGAAGAGAAGAACTGGCTCTGGGTCACTTTATAGTAATTTAATTATAAATATTGATTTGAGGAAAGTGATGGCATGTTTTCCAAACAAATATTTTTTGTTGCTGTGAGTTTTTCTGACACTCAACTAAAGTACTCAGCAGTGTTATTTTAAAAACTGTTCTGTCATTCATTTAGAATTTCCAATGAATTAAAAAACTGTTGTAAGATTTATGTTACCAGTGGCTCACTGAAATGTTATTGACAATGGCTTTGAGAGAAAAGGTCTTATTTCCTCTCAGTCTTCAGAAAAACAGCTGCTATGCAAGTACAAAAGATGGGTTACCCAGGGTAGGGGAAGGGGAAGTTTTGATTGAATAGATTTGGTATCAAATCAGGCACTTAAGCTTGAGACATATTTGTCATGGAACAATTTTGCTGTGTAAGAGAAGAAACTATTTCTTAAAGCTATGTTTGTAGCTAAGAGGATCATCCTTTCCTTGTGGATAAGCATATCCATCCCATATATATCTCCCTAGAGTAATGTTCTCCTTCAGATATCTAGATTCAAAAGTGTCTGCTAGACATTAAAAAAAAATTTAAAAATCAATATTTAAAAGCAACAATAGGAAATTTTTGTGAGCTTCATGCTCATTAATAATGGAAGGTGTTAGCGATACTGCTCTGGTTTAGTATCGTAAGGTGTTTTTAAAAACATAGATCATGCACTTTCAGTAGTTACTCCCTTGCATTCATGTTTTCCTTTGCTTTGATAAATGCTGTGGTGGCATATCTGCGATATTTTCTAAGTACTGTCTGGCACAATCTGCTGTTTTTTTATGTTTGAATTACATTATTTTTTTGCATACTCTGCATTGTCATCAAAGATCACTTAAATGATCAGATGAAAATATACGGTGAGATTTTCTTAAAAGAGACTCTGGGGTCCATGGCAATAAATCCATAGTCTCAGCTTTCTGAAGAGCTGTCTGCTCCTTCTTAAGTCTCAGAAGGTTAGGAAAATGTCTCAAAAAGGAAAAGAAAATTGAACTCTTGCATGTGGTAAACAACAGTTCTTCAAAAAAGTCCATCAGTTCAGCAGTTTGTTTTTTCTGCTAGCATAAAAAGGTTGCAAATTAGTCTTTATCTTTTTGCATTAACTGCAGAAGTAATTTGTCAGGTGAAAACACACCTTCTTTTCTTTTTCTTCTCAGTAATTTAAACAAAAACTAAAATATTTTAAATTAAATGCATTTGGTTAAACATGAAGTTTCCATTGAAAGAAGTTATATCTATACTTTTGAAGATTGGTTGTTCATCACCTCCATGAATGAAGAAGACCACCAGAGGTACTCTTGAGCAGTTAGGGACTCTTTCTAGTTATATTAAATCACTATTAGTTAGAACAAGTAAGTTGCTCCCTCACAGCTGTACCACTTCAATTATTGCACATGCGGTTCCACACAAATTCATTCAGGAGATGATTGTACCATAATAGGAATACCTTATAACCCCATAAAACCTCTATAATCTTCATCCTCAAACATTAACCATAAATTTTAAGTTAATTTCCCCTAATAAAATTGGTTTTAAACATTTTTTTTTTAATTTAACCTAAATAAACATTTTCAACACAATTTCCAGCAAAACATGCATTAAATGTTTCATAACTGTAAAATGACCTACATGTCGAGTTGATTATAAATAAGAAGCACAGTGTTGATATATGGCCTCACGTACACTGCCTTGTGTCAAATATAAACCTGGAGATTTAATCTGTTCCTATACATATATACACACATATGTATAATAATACTTTCTTGATTATGCTAACAATCAAGCATTGATCAAACCCTCCTAACAGGGAATAATGACAGAAGTTATATTCCACAAAGCTGAAGACATCCCAACCATTTCTTTTTATATCAGATTTTGATATTACACTGAGGAGCAGTTTTGCTTTGCAACCATCTGGTAATGAGACATGAGGGTATCAAAAACCATGAACAAACATCTAAAGCTTGTCCTTTTATACATTACTTACCTTCTTCATTTTCATTATAACAGGCAAGACAAATGGAAAGCATAGTCTTTTAAAAAACCTTAACTCTAAGGACTTGTCTTTAGACCTGCAAATAAAATGCTGACTTAATTGTGATTTTCCTGTTACTTCTTGGGTTTTCATTAAAATATGATTAATATAAAATTAAAGTAAGTTAGTAATACTGATTTAATTTTATTTTCACGTGAATTTTAAATGAAATGCAGCAGAAGTGTAGCACAAATACAATATTACTTATAACTTCCTGCAGTAGTTTATTCAGATTGTAATTTCAATTTAGTTTTAATTTCAATTTAATTGAATAATATAGTTTCACTGAATAATGAGTATAGTAATTGAACTGATACATCCAGAGTTTATTTGTCAAGTTGAAATTATATGAAACTTTGGAGAGAAAAAAATTGGAATCTGTTTGGTTTTCATATTTCCAACTTGATATTAGGATTTTTATTAAATGTTTTCTTTATTTTCTGTATGAGAAATATGAGCTCCCTGATTAAATGCACTGGAAGCAACTATATTCTAATTGTACATTTGATTTTAGATTCATCATCTGAGTTCCCCCAGAATTTTGTTTCACAGATAAGCTACATAAAGCTGCAACAAATACTCAATTCTCTGGAAATACATACAAATACATACAAATGGTGGAACAAGCAGCTGGAGAGCAGTCCTGTGGAAACATATCTGGGGATTTTCTGACAGTGTGTGCTGTTCCTCAGCAGCCAAAAGGGCCAGTTGTGCCCTGGGGTGCATCAGACACAGAAACTCAAGCCAGTCAACAAAGGTGATTATCCTGTCCTACACTACACTGGGCTGGCGTAGCCTCACCTCACAGAATCACGGAATGGGTCAGGTTAAAAAGGACTACAGTGCAGTTGTCCACCTGGCCCAGCCTCCCTTCTGAGGCAGCGTCATGCTAGAACTCATGGCTCAAGATAGTATTCAGACAGTTCTTGAATATCTCCAGTAAGGGAGAATCCACAGCCTCTCTGGGAAATCTGTTCCTGTGCAAGGTCACTCACATAGTGATGAAGTTCTCCATCATATTCAGATCAAAGTTCCTGTATGTCAGTTTCTGCCCATTCCCTCCTGTCCTATTGCTTGGCACCAGCGAGAACAGTCTGGCTCCATCTTCTTGGTACCCCCCCTTCAGATACTGATAGACATTAATGAGGTCCCCTCTCAGATATCTTTCTTGAGGCGGTATGGGCCCAGCTCCCTCACCCCTTCCTTGCAAGAGAGTTACTCTGTCTGTTGATCATCTTTCTTGCCATCCACTGGACTTATTCTAGGAGCTCCATCTCTCTCTGGTACTGAGGTTCTGGTACAGAATTGGACACAGCACTCCAGGCCTCACCAGGGCTGAGTAGAGGTGCAGGATCAACTCCTTCAAACAGCTGGCAATGCTCTTCCTAATACATTCTCTTGGCCTTCTTGGCCACAAGGGCACACTGCTGACACATGGACAACTTGTCTTCCCCCATGACCCCCAGGTCCTTCTCTGCAGGGTTCCTTTCCAGCAGACTTTCCACAGGTCCTTTCCCCAACCTGTACTGGTTCATGGGATTATTCTTCCCGGAGTGCAGGACCCTGAATTTGCCCTGATTGAATTTCAGAGTAGTTAAGAACTATGTGCAGTTTGGGGTGCCTCAGTTTAAGAAGAATATAAATCTTTTTGGACTGTGTCTAGAGGAAGGCAATCAAAATAAGGAAAGGTCTCAAGAACAAGACTTATGAAGAACAGCTGAGGAAATTTGGTTTAGCCTGAAGAAGAGAAGTCAGAGGGTGACCTCATGGCAGTCTGCATGTTCTTCAGGGGGAAAGTGGAGAGAGAGGTACTGATCTCTCTCTCTGGTGATCAGTGATAACACAGGAGGAAATGGAAGGAAGCTGCATTGGGGAAGTTTAGATTGGACATTATGAAAAGTTTCTTCACTGAGAGGGTGGTCAGTCACTGGAACAACCTCCCCAGGGAAGTAGTTGTGGCATCAAGATGGCCAGAGTTCAAGGAGCATCTAGGGAAGGCTATTAGTTATACAGATATGTTTTAAGTAGTGCTGCAAGGAGCAGAGAGCTTGATTTGATGATTCTTATGCATTTCTTATAGTGTGAGACTTGCATGTTTTTTGAAAAGAAGATTTAATTTAAATTTGTTGTTTGTTTATAATTTGTTATCCTCCAATTTAAGTTACAAGAAAGAAACAAGAAATATTGCAAAAATTGATCATGTGATCATCATATGTGACACAATATATTGCATATTTCTATATTTACATGTATATATAAATAATATAATCTGTAACATTCTCTATTTTTAATTCCTTTGTTAATGAGAAAATTAAAAACTAAAAATATATTTTAAACTATAAGATCCAGCTTTTAAAAAGAATAAGAGTGATGATATTTCACAATCATGAAAATCAAACATGGTGTCATGCTCAGGAATAGAAGTTGGGGAAAAGAAGGAGAAAAGGAGGAATGTTTGGAGTTAAGGTGCTTATCTTCCCAAATAACCATTATGTGTGACAGAGCCCTGCTTTCCTGTAGATGACTGAACAACTGTCTAATGATGGGAATGAGCAAATGAACTCCTTGTTTTGGTTTGCTTGTCTGTGTAGCTCTTTGCTTTACCTATTAAACTGTCTCTATCTCAACTCATGAGTTTTCTCACTTATATTGTCTCCCCATCCTGTTTGGGGGTTTATGAGTGACCAGCTGCTTTGGTGCTTGGTTTTCAGCTGGGGTTGAACCAAAGCAGTGTGTTTTGTCATAGCAGAAATTACTGACCAGGACTAGCAAATATACAGAATATCAAGGAGCATTTAGAAGTCCAGGAAAAAGATGAATATCAACTTGCCAGAAGAGAGATGAAGACCTGTGGCTAAAGGCAGGGCTACAAATGATGTGATACCATGGAGGAGTAAATGGAAGGAGAAAGCCTCCGCTCTTTTAAGAGTGTCTGGTCAAGGGTATTTTCAGTGCTAAAATGGATAACGAGACAGAAGGAAAACCAGGCACAAGAACATACAGAGACACAGTCCTGACTGGCAAATGATGAGGGAGGGACAACTAAACCTAGGAAGTCAAATTAATTGATAATGGTATGTTCAATATGGAAATGCTTATTTTGGTAAGATTTTTCTGATTAACAACCTTCTCAATAGGGACACCAAGTAAAAGGGAGAAATTATAAACAGAACTGGAGGCGTAGATCTGACAGAAAAACATAATAGAGACAAAGACAGGAAACATTTGTCAGGCACACAAATTTAAGTGTGTGAATTGATCTTGTTATCACAAAACTGCAAGCAAATCATGACTCTGAAAATGGTAAAGATGAGAACCTGAGGGTTCAAATGCTTGTTTGGACTGTTTCGACTAATGAGGCAATATGCATGGGAAGGGGGAGCAGAAAGAAGCAAAGGAGGAACAAACGGAATGGGGTATAAAAGTGTCTGGTTGTAAATTGTGGCTGGTCAGTACGCTTGTCTGAGCAAGCCCTGTGCCTGATGACTGCAATCTGCTCTTTCTTCTTATATCCTTACTTTTCATTTGTTTCATAGCAGGGGGGAAGTATACTTCTGTGATTAGGAGAACAGATCACGTATAAAAAGGAAAGAGACAGGATGGGCCAGCACTGTTGCAGAACAATGCTTCATCAACAAGTTAGTATATTTATGGTTCCAAACTGCTATACTTAAACCTGGAGAGCAAAATTCATTTTCTGGTGTTTAAAACAGTGTTATGATTTTGAAGGACTAACTTATTTCTGCAGTATTACATGGACTTCTTTTTCCTATTCCAGACACAAACCCAAAAGTGATAAATTGTAACAGCCAATTATGCCTTGGCATTTTTATCTGAATTACTTGAAAATAAGAGATTTACAGGATTATTTTCAAGTCCAGTGAGACCTATCTATTTTATTTATTTTTTTTTTCCAGGAAAAAGATGTTCTGTGACAACCCCAGAGGGCAGACACATCACATGAAAAACATTTATGGGATTGTTCATTGATTTCTTTCTCAGAGGTAAAATGTTCTGCACTCACTTCCTTACACTCTTCAATTCAAAGCATTATGCAGAAGTTAGAAATAAGAGGACTTTTTTTTTCTTCTCATCCATCATGTGGGCATCACCGGCCAAGGTCTTTAAGAGAGCAGAGCTGAACCTTTCTCCCTTTCCTTTATTCTGAATGCTCAGAGTTCTGTTGCTTGTCCTCCAAGTTCATCTGTAATACATTTAATGCCCCAGCAGAGGTTGGCTAGATGCCATAAAGGGCTCAATTTTCCTTACTCTCCAAAATGTACACAGAAACCCTTGTTTGATGCCCCCTGAGAAATTGGAAGGGATTAAGATTTCTCTGAACTCAGATTTCATCATTAGCTTTACCTGCAGTCTCTTGTGAATTGAAAGAACACAAGGCAAGAATTAATTTGAATGACTATAAATACTGTTTCCATTAAGTATCTTGCTATTACAAATCTACTTTAATTCTTTCTTATTATGAAAGAATTAGCATTGTTCCCCAAGATATTTCCAATGGGCTTCAAATTCCTATGAATATACCATCTATGTCCTCCCATTGCACCTGCTTTCACTTCTCTTCATCCTGGAGTACATGCCAGGTCAGCTTGTTTTATCATGTGAAAGAAATATCATCTACCCTGTTATATGCAGACTCTAAGATTATGTGAACTGGTTTGATTAGCTCCTCAGAAAAAACTGCAATTTCCCTAAAATGAAACTAACTCTGCTTTAATATGTCTTCTAGACCCAATGGAAGTTCCCATGATCCCGTTGCCATTTGTCATAGCCAAAGACACATAAAACTTTGCTTTACCCTCGCAACATGAGCAGCTAGAATATCAACTTTCTTTTTTTTAATTAATCCTTTATATTGTTTTGTTGAATTCCAAAGATGTTTGGAATAAACTCCAGAGCAATTGTCCCATGCTAAAGCAGTTTAGATCCTTTAAGTAACATTATCTAAACTCCCTATGGGATGAAAAATTCCATAATTTCACAAATTATTGGATGCTTCTTCCTCATCGCCCTTCAGACTTCTCCAAATACATCCCTTTCCAGTTTCCTATGCACGCCATTAATCCTGTGATGATCATTAACTATTTTTTTTTACAATTTGAGAATTCTCTTTGTGATTTTCTTTTGAATGATTGCAACTTTAAGATAATGCTCAGCCCCACTTCAGCTGCCCTTTGTAATTTCTCATCCTGAAGAAACAGGACACACCAGACATGTCATCAGATATGCTGGTTGGGGATTTGTGTTGCTATGATGACCTCACAATACACAGTTGGACATTTTCCTTATAATTTTTCTGCTTTCCTATGAGTTATCCAGGTCCCAATCTTGTTCAATGTAGCCTTCTAAAACCAAGAGAACACAAGGACTTAATTTGCACAAATTCTACTTGCCTGGAAAAAAAATGTAGGAAACCTTTTCTGTTTCAATCTCATGTTGTTTCAGTTTACTGTATTTCATCATTTCCAAAATGTTTTGTGACTCCCATTTCCTTCAAGACAAGGATTGTTAATTCTGTATTTTATGTAATTCATCTTTCCTTTCTATTGTTTCCTGAACATTGTTGAGAAAAGTTATAAACATGATGCTTCCATTTAGGGACTTACAGCATGTCAATTTCTGCTGCATCATGATTAACATATTTTTGTTTTTTTAGAATTGCAATTAACATTTATAATTATGTTTTTCTTATAAGCAATACTATTTCAATAGCTGCTGACTGAAAAGAACCACTCAGTTGTGTCCTCTGACTTCGTGGATACGACAAACTGTTACAATATGATTATAAGAGATGCCTCTCCTGCAATTAAGGTGCAAATGAGACCATATGTCTAAGCCAAAAGTATGGCTTTTATTTAGCAGTAAATGTGACCTAGAGAGATGAAAACAGGAAGGCAGGTAGAGCCCAATAATAAGGGATGGGTGCAAAAAAGGTGGTTTAAGATTTGGATTTATTTCTCATTATCCTACTCGACTTCTGATTGGCAATAGTTAGATTAACTTCTCCGAGTGGAGTCTGTTTTGCCTGTGATGGTACTTGCTGAGTTATCTCTCCCTATCTTTATCTCAAGCCTTTCATCATATTTTCTCTCCCCTATCCAATTGAAGGGAGAAGTGATAGAGTGGCTTTGTGGGCACCTGGTGTCCAGCCAAGGCCGATCCACCACAAATGGAAACATTTTCTACTGCAGAGATTTCTCCAGATTATCTTTCCCTGCCACAGTTTTTCTAATCA
The DNA here is from genome assembly GCA_013397295.1 of Polioptila caerulea. Lineage (NCBI taxonomy): Eukaryota > Metazoa > Chordata > Aves > Passeriformes > Certhiidae > Polioptila > Polioptila caerulea. Next base: position 696,405 of record VYXF01010454.1, read on the forward strand.
CCTCTGGTCAAATATTCAGCTAGGAAAAGTGCATTGCTATGCCTTGTAGTTATCTATTTGAACTGTTTGTCCTTTCTTCCTAGAATGATTGTTTGATGAGTTTGAATAGTATTATTTCAGTTTTATCTCCTTGTGTCATTTTTATGTATGTGTTTAAGTGTCCATGTTGCCGCAAATAGCTTTGCTGCTCCTAACATGAATATTGAAGAGTGTTCCATAAAAGCTATTAGATCATATCTTTTCTGAGGCACAGAGCTGATCTGGAATTCTATGCTGATATTTTTTAGCATGACTAGACAGGAGTTTAGGTTACTTTCCAAGAACTAAAGACCTCAGGGTTTTGGATATGTTTTGATCATGTCTTTTCTGTCTTCACTGGTCTGTAATTTCTGTAGCTATGAATGCCTGCTGAAATGAAAGGAAGTATTATATACTGTCTGAAGTCAGCTGCATCTTCTTTCAATGAATTCATGCAGCAGAATATAGATATGCTAAAGAAGTAAATGTGCTGTAATTAGGAGCCTTCTTTACTACCTCTCAAATGTAGAGCAGAGTTCAGAGTGACTAGACCTCATCCTCATTAAAACTTATGATAATTAATAATAGAACAAATTCAGTTTTTCTTCTTGAAATGTATTTTTCTTTTGGATTATTGTACTGTTTACCTAATTTACTTGGGACCACAAGTCTAAAATTTGTGGTGTCCAGCAGCCAGCAATAAATTATCTAGTAACTTCTTCAGGTATTTGGAGGGAAGGGAAAAAAATTAAACGTCCTCAGTATTGAAATATATATCCAGTGGATATAATGGATAAAACCCATCTACAATAAAATATAACAACTTAAAAGTGTTCCTCCATCTGTATCTCTCTTGATTTTTTAAGTTCTGTCTTGAAGAGTAATCAAGAAGACTTGCATCTGATTTACAGAATCTTGATGAAAATAGGATGCTATGCAGGAGTAAAACGTGCTATTACTGTGTTCCTTAAGCAATTTAGTGGAAACGCATATAAATTTATGTTAAAAACTGGAAGAACCACTTAAAGTTATGTAAGATTTAGGTCATCACTTCAAGGATTTCACTTAAATTCACAATTTCTCTCTGACATGAATACAGAAAGTCAAAAATCTGTTTGAATCAGATAATACAAATATATTATGGTATAAATGATGCAATCATCTTGTGTGCTCTTGGAATAAAATATACTTTAGATGGAAGAAATTAAAGTGTAATAAGAAATTGTTGGGAAGCCAAATAATTATAGCACTTTCTTGCTTGTATCAGTGTTTCAGCATCAGTTGTTATGATGTTGATGACATGAATGTGTAATATATAGGTTTTGTTAATGCATATGCAAGCCTAGTATAAAATAATGTTTAGCCTATGACCTTGAATTTCTTTTCATGATATTTACAGAGAAAATAACATAAATTTATATTATGATATAAAATAAACAAATGTTTCTAAATATTTTGTAATATAGTGTTTACAGAGTAATAATGTGAAGCAAGTTTAAAGCACAGCTTACTTATTTTCAATGTTAATGGCAAATAAGCACTTAGTGCAATTTGCAGAATGCAGTTGTGTCTACAGTGTGAAATTGAAAAAATATTTCAATGGTTGTATTCATAATTATAAAACAATCTGAGACTGTAGAGATTACTGTGTTGAATTAATACAGAGGAACTCATTAATGTATGAATTGCTGAAACTGTTTTGCATTTTACAGATTCCTTTAAACAACTTTCTCTCTTTAATAACATTCTTACAGATGTTACATTGGAATCACATTATTCTAAAACATTTTCATAACACAATCTCAAGTACTTATAGAAAAGCCAGATGATAATTTGAGAAAAAATAATTTAATATCATTCTTTGAATTTACCTCAGTTATAGGTAAGGTAATAGGTCATAGGTTAACATAGGTATAGGTAATATCCAATTACATTACAATAAATAAATAAATAACAAAGTACAAGATGTATTTACAAAATGCCTGCCTTGAATACAGATATTAATTTATCTGTATATGTGTTCTGGAGTGTATGTTATGTCAGGACTGTAAGCATGACTGTTTTAAACATTTTCACCTCTCCAAAGCAAACACAGTTTGACATCCTCCAATAGAGAAAGAGTGATCTTTGAAAGATAACTAGAGTTAGATAAGAACAAATTATACCTGCAGGAGAGGGTTTTGCTACTTTTTTCATCAATGTGCTGCTGCCCTTCAGTTGTTGCTATAGAAATCCAGCAGACAGGGACACTATCAGGGCTTTATAGATAGGGAGTTCACTTAAGCCAATCAGTGCTCTGCCCATTTAGCCTTATCGTGGTTGTCTCCATGTCATTAATAAAAAGAGACAACAATGGGAGTGCTGCCACATGAAAGTCGAAGAACCCATTGCTTTCCTTCTTGTCTACGAGACAGCCTGCCTACAGTCCAGATACAATAGAATTTCTAATCAAACTTTTAAGCAGATTACATAGCTCACTAAACCTCACTGCACTACGGTATCCTTCTTTTCTTCCTCTGAATCTCTAAATCCCCACTGCTTTCTTAACAGCCACATAGCATAAACTAGTTATGTCTGAAACTTATCCATTTTATTTCATTCAAACACCTGCTTTCTCTCTCTTAGACACTCTCAAATTTTTCTTCCTCTTTTTTTTTTTGTGTTCTTGTTAACAGTAAAATTTTCCTTAAATGAAGAAATATCCTAAATCAATAATGAAAATGTAAGTTTTATCTTAATTTGATCCTTTAGATATAGGAGGGGGGAAAAAACTACACAAAAATGTTAATTTTCATCTAGCAAAAGAAAGATTGCCTAGGAAGTCATTTTAATTTCAACATATAAAGTTGGAGAGTATGCTTGTGTTTGCATTGATCTTTCCTTCATAGGATGTCATTTTCTTGACATTCTAGCAGTTATACAAAAAAAGTTGTGAAAAATATATATTTTTTTGACATAATAATACAGCATTCTTACTGAGTCCTACCCAGATTATTCCTCACATTTATTTGTGTCTGTAATATATTTATATATATTTAGACCTCTCAATTTCATTTATATCATCATAGTCCCCTACAGAGAAACACTTAAAGGTTAGGTGTGAAACTTCTTCAGAGAAATCAAAAATATATTCCAACTCTGGCTTATACTTAAAACCTTCAGACCTGAGGCTTAATTCAGTGTCTGTTGATATAATTGGAAATACTTACACCCATTTTAATAGAAACAGTACTTTGCTTATGAAACCAAACGTTTGCAAAACCTGATGCAAAGCAGTCATCTCTGTCTCTGATTTATCAGTTGACATTTACTACTTTGTTCTGGCAATTTTATGCATCATAACACAGATTCATTGCTTTGATGTTTCATATCAGCTTCATACTTATACATATGAATTTTACTATTCACAATAAAATTTTATGGTTTCAAAAGTAAACTACATTGTAATTTTAGAAAAATAGTGTGTGTACAGTCAAAAATGTATATTTTTTTCAGGAATCCTTCTTATTTCTTTAATGAAAAAGAAAAAATTGATAATATCTTGTTACTTTCCAGGAGATTTTCAGTTAATGGACCAGTAAAGATCATTTTTTTTTTTTTTTCCTTTTTTGATATAATTTCTCTTTGCTGATGGAATTTCTCTCTTCTTTTGGCAGGGGGAGCTGTGGCAAGCATCAAAGATTTGCATGATTATGCTTCTTTCTTTGAAGTAGATTTCATTGCACTGACCGATCCTGGAAAATATAAATGGGCTAGGAACCTGGTTCCAATTGGGGCTAGTAGCTAAATCAAGTGTGCAGTAAGAAACAAAATTAAAAA